>JAAOOA010002463.1:20000-47375 GCA_012861695.1 Trematomus loennbergii
CATCAGACTGGATTCTCATGCATAAAAGTTAAGTATAGAAGTAACAACTGCGATGGCTGGGGATCTAACCCAGGTCAACTGCTTGGAAGGCAGCTATGCTCACCACTATACCACCATCACTCACAAAAGGCTTTTCATTGCATAGTTGGCTATTCTCCTACTGTTGATACTAAATTTACTAAAAGTCACCACGATACCACCATTGCTTCGGTTAAGAGGTTCTTGGCCGGTTTCATCAGACTTGATTCTCATGCATCAAAGTTAAGTATCGAAGTAACAACTGCTATGGCTGGGAATCGAACCCAGGTCAACTGCTTGGAAGGCAGCTATGCTCACCACTATACCACCATCGCAAGACAAAACTCTTTTCATTGCATAGTTGGAGGATATTTCTCCAACTGTTGATACTAAATTTACTAAAAGTCACCACAATACCACCATTGCTTCGGTTACAAGGTTTCATCAGACTGGATTCTCATGCATCAAAGTTAAGTATAGAAGTAACAACTGCGATGGCTGGGAATCTAACCCAGGTCAACTGCTTGGAAGGCAGCTATGCTCACCACTATACCACCATCGCCACACATAAGGCTTTGCATTGCATAGTTGCCTATTTCTGCAACCGTTGATACTAATTTACTAAAAGTCTCCACTATACCACCATTGCTTCGTTAAGGGGTTTTTAGCCGGGTTCATCAGACTGGATTCTAATGAATCAATAATCAGTTTAGAAGTAACAACTGCGATGGCTGGGAATAGAACCCAGGTCAACTGCTTGGAAGGCAGCTATGCTTACCACTATACCACCATCGCAAGACAAAAGGCTTTTCATTGCATAGTTGGATATTTCTCCAACTGTTGATACTAAATTTACAAAGTCACAACAATACACCATCGCTACACAAAAGGCTTTTCATTGCAGAGTTGGCTATTTCTCCAACTGTTGATAGGCAAGGCAAGGCAAGGCAAGTTTATTTATATAGCACCTTTCAACACAAGGTAATTCAAAGTGCTTTACAAAAATGGAAGACATTTTAAAAATGGCATTTAAAATCAGTCATTAAAAAGAAAAGATAATAAAATAAACATTAAAAGAAAAAATACATGGATAAAAGTTAAAAGTTACAGTGCAGTTTAAGATGTGAATAGTTCAATTAAAAGCAGCGGCAAAAAGAAAAGTCTTCAGCCTGGATTTAAAAGTAGTAAGAGTTGCAGCGGACCTGCAGGTTTCTGGGAGTTTGTTCCAGATATTTGGAGCATAATAACTGAATGCTGCTTCTCCATGTTTAGTTCTGACTCTGGGGACAGAAAGCTGACCAGTCCCTGAAGACCTGAGAGTTCTGGATGGTTCATAATTTAGCAGTAGGTCAGACATGTATTTTGGGCCTAAACCATTCAAAGCTTTATAAACCAGCAACAATATTTTGAAATCTATTCTTTGACACACAGGAAGCCAGTGTAAGGACTTCAGAACAGGAGTGATGTGATCCACTTTCTTAGTGTTAGTGAGGACTCGAGCAGCGGCGTTCTGAATTAGCTGCAGCTTTCTAATAGATTTTTTAGTGAGGCCTGTAAAGACACCATTGCAGTAGTCGAGTCTACTGAAGATAAAAGCATGGACAAGTTTTTCCAAATCCTGCTGTGACATTAGTCCTTTAATCCTAGATATGTTCTTTAGGTGATAGTAGGCTGATTTAGTAACTGTTTTAATGTGACTGTTGAAACTCAGGTCAGAGTCCATGACTACACCTAGATTTCTGGCTTTATCTGTTGTTTTGAACATTGCAGACTGAAGCTCAGCGCTAACTTTTATACGTTCTGCCTTGGCTCCAAAAACCATTACCTCAGTTTTATCTTTGTTTAATTGGAGAAAGTTCTGACACATCCAGTCATTGATTTGTTCAATGCACTTACTCAGTGTTTGAATTGGAGCATAATCTCCTGGTGAAATTGTTACGTAAATTTGTGTGTCATCCGCATAGCTATGGTAACTTATTTTGTTGTTTTTCATTATCTGAGCCAGTGGTAGCATGTAGATGTTAAAGAGAAGAGGCCCCAAGATGGAGCCTTGAGGTACCCCACATGTCATATTTGTCAACTCAGATGTGTATTTACCTATAGAAACAAAGTTTTTTCTGTCCTTTAAGTAGGACTCAAACCAATTTAGAACTGTTGCCGAAAGTCCCACCCAGTTTTCTAGTCGGTCTAGTAATATGTTGTGGTCAACAGTGTCAAACGCAGCACTGAGATCTAATAATACTAACACTGAAGTTCTGCCACTGTCTGTGTTTAAGTGGATGTCATTGAAGACCTTTACAAGAGCAGTCTCAGTGCTGTGGTTTGGACGAAATCCTGACTGGAACACATCCAAACAGTTATTTAAATGCAAGAAGTTACTCAACTGTTGAAATACAACTTTTTCAATGATTTTACCTAGAAATGGCAGGTTTGATATTGGCCTATAATTGTTCATTACTGAGGCATCTAGATTATTCTTTTTTAAGAGCGGTTTAATGACTGCAGTTTTCAGGGCCTCTGGAAAAATACCTGAGTGAAGAGATGTGTTTACTATATGAAGTAGATCTGAGGCCATGCAAGGAAAAACATCTTTGAAAAATCCTGTTGGAATAATATCAAGGCAGCAGGAGGAGGATTTCAGAAGTTGAATAATGTCCTCTAAGTTTTTACCATTAATCTGATGAATTGTGTCATGGTGTTTGAATTGATATTAGGTGGACATAGGGACAAAACATTTGCTGTACCTGATGTAGAGGCACTGACTGCTTGTCTAATTTTCTGAATTTTGTCAGTGAAGAAGGAGGCAAAATCATTGCACGCCCTGGTGGATAGAAATTCAGAGGCTACTGACAGGGGGGTTAGTTAGTCTGTCGACGGTAGCAAACAAGGCACGTGCGTTGTTTTTGTTTTTGGTAATGATGTCAGAGAAGAAAGACTGTCGTGCGTTTTTCAATTCCAAATTATAAAGGCCAAGTCTCTCTTTATAGATTTCAAAGTGAACCTGGAGATTTGTTTTTCTCCACCTACGTTCAGCTTTTCGACACTTCTTTTTTCTGTTCTCACGGTCATGGCCTTTCTCCATGGCGATATTTTCTTGCTAATCACTTCCTTTACCTTAGTTGGAGCAATGGTATCTATAACATTTTTAATTTTTGAATTAAAATGATCTACTAGCTCATTTACTGAGATGTTAGCAGGGGCAAGTGTGGATGAAAAATATAAGTAAACATTTCCCTAGTATTTTCTGTTAAATATCGCTTTGTGGTTACCTCTTTCTGAACATTTTTGTGAACAGAAATAGAGCTCTCAAAGAAAACACAGGAATGATCAGAGAGTGCAACATCAGTCACCACAACCTTTGAGATATTCAGACCCTTTGAGATAATTAAGTCCAGAGTGTGCCCCTTATTGTGCGTGGGCTCCGCCACATGCTGAGTCAGTCCATAGTTATCAAGAACACAAAACAGTTCTTTAGCCCCTCTGTCCTGGGGGTTGTCAACATGGATGTTAAAATCACCAACAATGACTAAACGGTCAAAGTCAATACACACTATAGACAGCAGTTCAGTAAAATCATCAAAAAAGCTTGCACAGTATTTGGGTGGTCTATAGATATTTAGGAACAGAGCTCGAGAGGAGCATTTCAGCTGAAGGGCCACATATTCAAAAGAAGCAAAGTCCCCATAAGATGTCTTCCTGCATTGAATGGAATCATTGAACAAAATAGCAACTCCACCCCCTTTCTTATGCATTCTTTCCTGACTCATAAAACTAAAGTTGGGAGGGTTGATTCGATAAGAACAGCTGCACTGTTATTTTGTTCAATCCAAGTTTCCGTTAAAAACATAAAATCGAGATTGTGCTCAGTGATAAAATCATTGATTAAAAATGTTTTTCCTGCCAAAGACCTGACATTTAATAAAGCTAGTTTAAGTTTGTTAAATACACTATCAGTAAAAAATGTTGTGACAAGCTGTGGCTGACATGGAATCACTGCTAAATTTGATAACCTCACACAAACGTTTGAGCACTTCCTGTTTCTAAGCTGATTTACCGCTCTTAATCTATTACCTATCAACACAGATATCGGCAAAGCTACTGGCAGGCAGGGCCCCGGCATGTGCTGGAAAGAGTTGAGAGTGCCATATGCCCTTGAGCCTGGACCCAGCACATATCAGTAAAAGTTTGTTGCGTTTTGTACACACACATCCTTATCAGGCTTCGGAGACTGCAGATGCTTTCTTGAAGGGATGGGAGGTGGTTGACGTAGGCACGGTGATGAAGACGGGGGAGATGGTGCGCGATACTACATTTACTAAAAGTCACCACAATACCACCATTGCTTCGGTTACAAGGTTTCATCAGACTGGATTCTCATGCATCAAAGTTAAGTATAGAAGTAACAACTGCGATGGCTGGGAATCTAACCCGGTCAACTGCTTGGAAGGCAGCTATGCTCACCACTATACCACCATCGCTACACAAAAGGCTTTTCATTGCATAGTCGGCTATTTCTCCAACTGTTGATACTAAATTGACTAAAAGTCACCACGATACTACCATTGCTTCGGTTAAGAGGTTCTTGGCCGGTTTCATCAGACTTGATTCTCATGCATCAAAGTTAAGTATAGAAGTAACAACTGCGATGGCTGGGATCTAACCCAGGTCAACTGCTTGGAAGGCAGCTATGCTCACCACTATACCACCATCGCAAGACAAAAGGCTTTTCATTGCATAGTTGGATATTTCTCCAACTGTTGATACTAAATTTACTAAAAGTCACAACAATACCACATTGCTTCGGTTACAAGGTTTCATCAGACTGGATTCTCATGCATCAAAGTTAAGTATAGAAGTAACAACTGCAAGCTGGGAATCGAACCCAGGTCAATTGCTTGGAAGGCAGCTATGCTCCCACTATACCACCATCGCCACACATAAGGCTTTTCATTGCATAGTTGCCTATTTCTCCGACCGTTGATACTAAATTGACTAAAAGTCTCCACATACCACCATTGCTTCGGTTAAGGGTTTTTTAGCCGGGTTCATCAGACTGGATTCTCATGAATCAATAATCAGTATAGAACTGACAACTGCGATGGCTGGGAATCGAACCCAGGTCACTGCTTGAAGGCAGCTATGCTCACCACTATACCACCATCGCAAGACAAAAGGATTTTCATTGCATAGTTGGATATTTCTCCATCTGTTGATACTAAATTTACTAAAAGTCACACTATACCACCATTGCTTCGGTTACAAGGTTTCATCAGACTGGATTCTCATGAATCAATAATCAGTATAAAAGTAACAACTGCGATGGCTGGAATCGAACCCAGGTCAACTGCTTGGAAGGCAGCTATGCTCACCACTATACCACCATCGCTACACTAAAGGCTTTTCATTGCATAGTCGCTATTTCTCCAACTGTTGATACTAAATTGACTAAAAGTCACCACGATACTACCATTGTTTCGGTTACAAGGTTTCATCAGACTTGATTCTCATGCATCAAAGTTAAGTATAGAAGTAACACTGCGATGGCTGGGAATCGAACCCAGGTCAACTGCTTGGAAGGCAGCTATGCTCACCACGATACCACCATCGCTACACGAAAGGCTTTTCATTGCATAGTCGGCTATTTCTCCAACTGTTGATACTAAATTGACTAAAAGTCACCCCGATACTACCATTGCTTCGGTTAAGAGGTTCTTGGCCGGTTTCATCAGACTTGATTCTCATGCATCAAAGTTAAGTATAGAAGTAACAACTGCGATGGCTGGGAATCGAACCCAGGTCAACTGCTTGGAAGGCAGCTATGCTCACCACTATATCACCATCGCCACACATAAGGCTTTGCATCGCATAGTTGCCTATTTCTGCAACCGTTGATACTAAATTTACTGAAAGTCACCACTATACCACCATTGCTTCGGTTAACAGTTTTGGCCGGTTTCATCAGACTGGATTCTCATGAATCAATAATCAGTATAGAAGTAACAACTGCGATGGCTGGGAATCGAACCCAGGTCAACTGCTTGGAAGGCAGCTATGCTCACCACTATACCACCATCGCAAGACAAAACTCTTTTCATTGCATAGTTGGATATTTCTCCAACTGTTGATACTAAATTTACTAAAGTCACCACTACCACCATTGCTTCGGTTACAGGTTTCATCAGACTGATTCTCATGCATAAAGTTAAGTATAGAAGTAACAACTGCGATGGCTGGGAATCTACCCAGTCAACTGCTTGGAAGGCAGCTATGCTCACCACTATACCACCATCACTACACAAAAGGCTTTTCATTGCATAGTTGCCTATTTCTGACCGTTGATACTAAATTTACTAAAAGTCTCCACTATACCACCATTGCTTCGGTTAAGGGGTTTTTAGCCGGGTTCATCAGACTGGATTCTCATGAATCAATAATCAGTATAGAAGTAACAACTGCGATGGCTGGGAATCGAACCCAGGTCAATGCTTGGAAGGGAGCTATGCTCACCACTATACCACCATCGCAAGACAAAAGGCTTTTCATTGCATAGTTGGATATTTCTCCAACTGTTGATACTAAATTTACTAAAAGTCAAACATACCACCATTGCTTCGGTTACAAGTTCATCAGACTTGGATTCTCATGATCAATAATCAGTATAGAATTAACACTGCGATAGCTGGGAATCGAACCCAGGTCAACTGCTTGGAAGGCAGCTATGCTCACCACATACCACCATCGCTACACTAAAGGCTTTTCATTGCATAGTCCTATTTCTCCACTGTTGATACTAAATTGACTAAAAGTCACCACGATACTACCATTGCTTCGGTTAGAGGTTTTCCGGGTTTCATCAGACTTGATTCTCATGCATCAAAGTTAAGTATAGAAGTAACAACTGCGATGGCTGGGAATCGAACCCAGGTCAACTGCTTGGAAGGCAGCTATGCTCACCACTATACCACCATCGCTACACAAAAGGCTTTGCATCGCATAGTTGCTATTTCTCAACCGTTGATACTAAATTTACTGAAAAGTCACACTATACCACCATTGCTTCGGTTAACAGTCTTTCATCAGACTGGATTCTCATGAATCAATAATCAGTATAGAAGTAACAACTGCGATGGCTGGAATCGAACCCAGGTCAACTGCTTGAAGGCAGCTATGCTCACCACTATACCACCATCGCCACACATAAGGCTTTTCATTGCATAGTTGCTATTTCTCCAACTGTTGATACTAAATTTACTAAAAGTCTCCACATACTACCATTGCTTCGGTTAAGAGGTTTTTAGCCTGGTTCATCAGACTGATTCTCATGATCAATAATCGAAGAACAACTGCGATGGCTGGGAATCGAACCCAGGTCAACTGCTTGGAAGGCAGCTATGCTCACCACTATACCACCATCGCACAACTTTTTCATTGCATAGTCGGCTATTCTCCAACTGTTGATACTAAATTTACTAAAAGTCACCACATACCACCATTGCTTTCGGTTACAAGGTTTCATCAGACTGATTCTCATGCATAAAGTTAAGTATAGAAGTAACAACTGCGATGGCTGGGATCGAACCCAGGTCAACTGCTTGGAAGGCAGCTATGCTCACCACTATACCACCATCGCCACACATAAGGCTTTGCATTGCATAGTTGCCTATTTCTGCAACCGTTGATACTAAATTTACTAAAAGTCTCCACTATACCACCATTGCTTCGGTTAAGGGGTTTTTAGCCGGGTTCATCAGACTGGATTCTAATGAATCAATAATCAGTATAGAAGTAACAACTGCGATGGCTGGGAATCGAACCCAGGTCAATTGCTTGGAAGGCAGCTATGCTCACCACTATACCACCATCGCAAGACAAAAGGCTTTTCATTGCATAGTTGGATATTTCTCCAACTGTTGATACTAAATTTACTAAAAGTCACAACAAACCACCATTGCTTCGGTTACAAGGTTTCATCAGACTGGATTCTCATGCATCAAAGTTAAGTATAGAAGTAACAACTGCGATAGCTGTGAATCGAACCCAGGTCAATTGCTTGGAAGGCAGCTATGCTCACCACAATACCACCATCCCACACATAAGGCTTTTCATTGCATAGTTGCCTATTTCTCCAACCATTGATACTAAATTGACTAAAAGTCTCCACCATACCACCATTGCTTCGGTTAAGGGGTTTTTAGCCGGGTTCATCAGACTGGATTCTCATGAATCAATAATCAGTATAGAAGTAACAACTGCGATGGCTGGGAATCGAATCCAGGTCAACTGCTTGGAAGGCAGCTATGCTCACCACTATACCACCATCGCTACACAAAAGGCTTTTCATTGCATAGTTGGCTATTTCTCCTACTGTTGATACTAAATTACTAAAAGTCAACACTATACCACCATTGCTTCGGTTACAAGATCTCATCAGACTTGATTCTCATGAATCAATAATCAGTATAGAATTAACAACTGCGATGGCTGGAATCGAACCCAGGTCAACTGCTTGGAAGGCAGCTATGCTCACCACCATCGCTACACGAAAGGCTTTTCATTGCATAGTCGGCTATTTCTCCAACTGTTGATACTAAATTGACTAAAAGTCACCACGATACTACCATTGCTTCGGTTAAGCGGTTCTTGGCCGGTTTCATCAGACTTGATTCTCATGCATCAAAGTTAAGTATCGAAGTAACAACTGCGATGGCTGGGAATCGAACCCAGGTCAACTGCTTGGAAGGCAGCTATGCTCACCACTATACCACCATCGCAAGACAAAACTCTTTTCATTGCATAGTTGGATATTTCTCCAACTGTTGATACTAAATTTACTAAAAGTCACCACAATACCACCATTGCTTCGGTTACAAGGTTTCATCAGACTGGATTCTCATGCATAAAAGTTAAGTATAGAAGTAACAACTGCGATGGGGGATCTAACCCAGGTCAACTGCTTGGAAGGCAGCTATGCTCACCACTATACCACCATCGCCACACATAAGGCTTTGCATTGCATAGTTGCTATTTCTGCAACCGTTGATACTAAATTTACTAAAAGTCACCACAATACCACCATTGCTTCGGTTACAAGGTTTCATCAGACTGGATTCTCATGCATCAAAGTTAAGTATAGAAGTAACAACTGCGATGGCTGGGAATCTAACCCAGGTCAACTGCTTGGAAGGCAGCTATGCTACCACTATACCACCATCGCCACACATAAGGCTTTGCATTGCATAGTTGCCTATTTCTGCAACCGTTGATACTAAATTTACTAAAAGTCTCCACTATACCACCATTGCTTCGGTTAAGGGGTTTTTAGCCGGGTCATCAGACTGGATTCTAATGAATCAATAATCAGTTTAGAAGTAACAACTGCGATGGCTGGGAATCGAACCCAGGTCAACTGCTTGGAAGGCAGCTATGCTCACCACTATACCACCATCGCAAGACAAAAGGCTTTTCATTGCATAGTTGGCTATTTCTCCTACTGTTGATACTAAATATACTAAAAGTCACCACGATACCACCATTGCTTCGGTTACAAGGTTTCATCAGACTTGATTCTCATGCATCAATAATCAGTATAGAAGTAACAACACAATGGCTGGGAATCGAACCCAGGTCAACTGCTTGGAAGGCAGCTATGCTCACCACTATACCACCATCGCAAGACAAAAGGATTTTCATTGCATAGTTGGATATTTCTCCATCTGTTGATACTAAATTTACTAAAAGTCAACACTATACCACCATTGCTTCGGTTACAAGATCTCATCAGACTTGATTCTCATGAATCAATAATCAGTATAGAATTAACAACTGCGATGGCTGGGAATCGAACCCAGGTCAACTGCTTGGAAGGCAGCTATGCTCACCACTATACCACCATCGCTACACGAAAGGCTTTTCATTGCATAGTCGGCTATTTCTCCAACTGTTGATACTAAATTGACTAAAAGTCACCACGATACTACCATTGCTTCGGTTAAGAGGTTCTTGGCCGGTTTCATCAGACTTGATTCTCATGCATCAAAGTTAAGTATCGAAGTAACAACTGCGATGGCTGGGAATCGAACCCAGGTCAACTGCTTGGAAGGCAGCTATGCTCACCACTATACCACCATCGCAAGACAAAACTCTTTTCATTGCATAGTTGGAGGATATTTCTCCAACTGTTGATACTAAATTTACTAAAAGTCACCACAATACCACCATTGCTTCGGTTACAAGGTTTCATCAGACTGGATTCTCATGCATCAAAGTTAAGTATAGAAGTAACAACTGCGATGGCTGGGAATCTAACCCAGGTCAACTGCTTGGAAGGCAGCTATGCTCACCACTATACCACCATCGCCACACATAAGGCTTTGCATTGCATAGTTGCCTATTTCTGCAACCGTTGATACTAAATGTACTAAAAGTCACCACAATACCACCATTGCTTCGGTTACAAGGTTTCATCAGACTGGATTCTCATGCATCAAAGTTAAGTATAGAAGTAACAACTGCGATGGCTGGGAATCTAACCCAGGTCAATTGCTTGGAAGGCAGCTATGCTCACCACTATACCACCATCGCCACACATAAGGCTTTGCATTGCATAGTTGCCTATTTCTGCAACCGTTGATACTAAATTTACTAAAAGTCTCCACTATACCACCATTGCTTCGGTTAAGGGTTTTTAGCCGGGTTCATCAGACTGGATTCTAATGAATCAATAATCAGTTTAGAAGTAACAACTGCGATGGCTGGGAATAGAACCCAGGTCAACTGCTTGGAAGGCAGCTATGCTCACCACTATACCACCATCGCAAGACAAAAGGCTTTTCATTGCAGAGTTGGCTATTTCTCCAACTGTTGATAGGCAAGGCAAGGCAAGGCAAGTTTATTTATATAGCACCTTTCAACACAAGGTAATTCAAAGTGCTTTACAAAAATGGAAGACATTTTAAAAATGGCATTTAAAATCAGTCATTAAAAAGAAAAGATAATAAAATAAACATTAAAAGAAAAAATACATGGATAAAAGTTAAAAGTTACAGTGCAGTTTAAGATGTGAATAGTTCAATTAAAAGCAGCGGCAAAAAGAAAAGTCTTCAGCCTGGATTTAAAAGTAGTAAGAGTTGCAGCGGACCTGCAGGTTTCTGGGAGTTTGTTCCAGATATTTGGAGCATAATAACTGAATGCTGCTTCTCCATGTTTAGTTCTGACTCTGGGGACAGAAAGCTGACCAGTCCCTGAAGACCTGAGAGTTCTGGATGGTTCATAATTTAGCAGTAGGTCAGACATGTATTTTGGGCCTAAACCATTCAAAGCTTTATAAACCAGCAACAATATTTTGAAATCTATTCTTTGACACACAGGAAGCCAGTGTAAGGACTTCAGAACAGGAGTGATGTGATCCACTTTCTTAGTGTTAGTGAGGACTCGAGCAGCGGCGTTCTGAATTAGCTGCAGCTTTCTAATAGATTTTTTAGTGAGGCCTGTAAAGACACCATTGCAGTAGTCGAGTCTACTGAAGATAAAAGCATGGACAAGTTTTTCCAAATCCTGCTGTGACATTAGTCCTTTAATCCTAGATATGTTCTTTAGGTGATAGTAGGCTGATTTAGTAACTGTTTTAATGTGACTGTTGAAACTCAGGTCAGAGTCCATGACTACACCTAGATTTCTGGCTTTATCTGTTGTTTTGAACATTGCAGACTGAAGCTCAGCGCTAACTTTTATACGTTCTGCCTTGGCTCCAAAAACCATTACCTCAGTTTTATCTTTGTTTAATTGGAGAAAGTTCTGACACATCCAGTCATTGATTTGTTCAATGCACTTACTCAGTGTTTGAATTGGAGCATAATCTCCTGGTGAAATTGTTACGTAAATTTGTGTGTCATCCGCATAGCTATGGTAACTTATTTTGTTGTTTTTCATTATCTGAGCCAGTGGTAGCATGTAGATGTTAAAGAGAAGAGGCCCCAAGATGGAGCCTTGAGGTACCCCACATGTCATATTTGTCAACTCAGATGTGTATTTACCTATAGAAACAAAGTTTTTTCTGTCCTTTAAGTAGGACTCAAACCAATTTAGAACTGTTGCCGAAAGTCCCACCCAGTTTTCTAGTCGGTCTAGTAATATGTTGTGGTCAACAGTGTCAAACGCAGCACTGAGATCTAATAATACTAACACTGAAGTTCTGCCACTGTCTGTGTTTAAGTGGATGTCATTGAAGACCTTTACAAGAGCAGTCTCAGTGCTGTGGTTTGGACGAAATCCTGACTGGAACACATCCAAACAGTTATTTAAATGCAAGAAGTTACTCAACTGTTGAAATACAACTTTTTCAATGATTTTACCTAGAAATGGCAGGTTTGATATTGGCCTATAATTGTTCATTACTGAGGCATCTAGATTATTCTTTTTTAAGAGCGGTTTAATGACTGCAGTTTTCAGGGCCTCTGGAAAAATACCTGAGTGAAGAGATGTGTTTACTATATGAAGTAGATCTGAGGCCATGCAAGGAAAAACATCTTTGAAAAATCCTGTTGGAATAATATCAAGGCAGCAGGAGGAGGATTTCAGAAGTTGAATAATGTCCTCTAAGTTTTTACCATTAATCTGATGAATTGTGTCATGGTGTTTGAATTGATATTAGGTGGACATAGGGACAAAACATTTGCTGTACCTGATGTAGAGGCACTGACTGCTTGTCTAATTTTCTGAATTTTGTCAGTGAAGAAGGAGGCAAAATCATTGCACGCCCTGGTGGATAGAAATTCAGAGGCTACTGACACTGGGGGGTTAGTTAGTCTGTCGACGGTAGCAAACAAGGCACGTGCGTTGTTTTTGTTTTTGGTAATGATGTCAGAGAAGAAAGACTGTCGTGCGTTTTTCAATTCCAAATTATAAAGGCCAAGTCTCTCTTTATAGATTTCAAAGTGAACCTGGAGATTTGTTTTTCTCCACCTACGTTCAGCTTTTCGACACTCTTTTTTCTGTTCTCACGGTCATGGCCTTTCTCCATGGAGATATTTTCTTGCTAATCACTTCCTTTACCTTAGTTGGAGCAATGGTATCTATAACATTTTTAATTTTTGAATTAAAATGATCTACTAGCTCATTTACTGAGATGTTAGCAGGGGCAAGTGTGGATGAAAAATTATAAGTAAACATTTCCCTAGTATTTTCTGTTAAATATCGCTTTGTGGTTACCTCTTTCTGAACATTTTTGTGAACAGAAATAGAGCTCTCAAAGAAAACACAGGAATGATCAGAGAGTGCAACATCAGTCACCACAACCTTTGAGATATTCAGACCCTTTGAGATAATTAAGTCCAGAGTGTGCCCCTTATTGTGCGTGGGCTCCGCCACATGCTGAGTCAGTCCATAGTTATCAAGAACACAAAACAGTTCTTTAGCCCCTCTGTCCTGGGGGTTGTCAACATGGATGTTAAAATCACCAACAATGACTAAACGGTCAAAGTCAATACACACTATAGACAGCAGTTCAGTAAAATCATCAAAAAAGCTTGCACAGTATTTGGGTGGTCTATAGATATTTAGGAACAGAGCTCGAGAGGAGCATTTCAGCTGAAGGGCCACATATTCAAAAGAAGCAAAGTCCCCATAAGATGTCTTCCTGCATTGAATGGAATCATTGAACAAAATAGCAACTCCACCCCCTTTCTTATGCATTCTTTCCTGACTCATAAAACTAAAGTTGGGAGGGTTGATTCGATAAGAACAGCTGCACTGTTATTTTGTTCAATCCAAGTTTCCGTTAAAAACATAAAATCGAGATTGTGCTCAGTGATAAAATCATTGATTAAAAATGTTTTTCCTGCCAAAGACCTGACATTTAATAAAGCTAGTTTAAGTTTGTTAAATACACTATCAGTAAAAAATGTTGTGACAAGCTGTGGCTGACATGGAATCACTGCTAAATTTGATAACCTCACACAAACGTTTGAGCACTTCCTGTTTCTAAGCTGATTTACCGCTCTTAATCTATTACCTATCAACACAGATATCGGCAAAGCTACTGGCAGGCAGGGCCCCGGCATGTGCTGGAAAGAGTTGAGAGTGCCATATGCCCTTGAGCCTGGACCCAGCACATATCAGTAAAAGTTTGTTGCGTTTTGTACACACACATCCTTATCAGGCTTCGGAGACTGCAGATGCTTTCTTGAAGGGATGGGAGGTGGTTGACGTAGGCACGGTGATGAAGACGGGGGAGATGGTGCGCGATACTACATTTACTAAAAGTCACCACAATACCACCATTGCTTCGGTTACAAGGTTTCATCAGACTGGATTCTCATGCATCAAAGTTAAGTATAGAAGTAACAACTGCGATGGCTGGGAATCTAACCCAGGTCAACTGCTTGGAAGGCAGCTATGCTCACCACTATACCACCATCGCTACACAAAAGGCTTTTCATTGCATAGTCGGCTATTTCTCCAACTGTTGATACTAAATTGACTAAAAGTCACCACGATACTACCATTGCTTCGGTTAAGAGGTTCTTGGCCGGTTTCATCAGACTTGATTCTCATGCATCAAAGTTAAGTATAGAAGTAACAACTGCGATGGCTGGGGATCTAACCAGGTCAACTGCTTGGAAGGCAGCTATGCTCACCACTATACCACCATCGCAAGACAAAAGGCTTTTCATTGCATAGTTGGATTTCTCCAACTGTGATACTAAATTTACTAAAAGTCACAACAATACCACCATTGCTTCGGTTACAAGGTTTCATCAGACTGGATTCTCATGCATCAAAGTTAAGTATAGAAGTAACAACTGCGATAGCTGGGAATCGAACCTAGGTCAATTGCTTGGAAGGCAGCTATGCTCACCACTATACCACCATCGCCACACATAAGGCTTTTCATTGCATAGTTGCCTATTTCTCCGACCGTTGATACTAAATTGACTAAAAGTCCACCATACCACCATTGCTTCGGTTAAGGGTTTTTTAGCCGGGTTCATCAGACTGGATTCTCATGAATCAATAATCAGTATAGAACTGACAACTGCGATGCTGGGAATCGAACCCAGGTCAACTGCTTGGAAGGCAGCTATGCTCACCACTATACCACCATCGCAAGACAAAGGATTTTCATTGCATAGTTGGATATTTCTCCATCTGTTGATACTAAATTTACTAAAAGTCAACACTATACCACCATTGCTTCGGTTACAAAGGTTTCATCAGACTGGATTCTCATGAATCAATAATCAGTATAAAAGTAACAACTGCGATGGCTGGGAATCGAACCCAGGTCAACTGCTTGGAAGGCAGCTATGCTCACCACTATACCACCATCGCTACACTAAAGGCTTTCATTGCATAGTCGGCTATTTCTCCACTGTTGATACTAAATTGACTAAAAGTCACCACGATACTACCATTGTTCGGTTACAAGGTTTCATCAGACTTGATTCTCATGCATCAAAGTTAAGTATAGAAGTAACAACTGCGATGGCTGGGAATCGAACCCAGGTCAACTGCTTGGAAGGCAGCTATGCTCACCACGATACCACCATCGCTACACGAAAGGCTTTTCATTGCATAGTCGGCTATTTCTCCAACTGTTGATACTAAATTGACTAAAAGTCACCACGATACTACCATTGCTTCGGTTAAGAGGTTCTTGGCCGGTTTCATCAGACTGATTCTCATGCATCAAAGTTAAGTATAGAAGTAACAACTGCGATGGCTGGGAATCGAACCCAGGTCAACTGCTTGGAAGGCAGCTATGCTCACCACTATATCACCATCGCCACACATAAGGCTTTGCATCGCATAGTTGCCTATTTCTGCAACCGTTGATACTAAATTTACTGAAAGTCACCACTATACCACCATTGCTTCGGTTAACAGTTTTTGGCCGGTTTCATCAGACTGGATTCTCATGAATCAATAATCAGTATAGAAGTAACAACTGCGATGGCTGGGAATCGAACCCAGGTCAACTGCTTGGAAGGCAGCTATGCTCACCACTATACCACCATCGCAAGACAAAACTCTTTCATTGCATAGTTGGATATTTCTCCAACTGTTGATACTAAATTTACTAAAAGTCACCACTTTACCACCATTGCTTCGGTTAAGAAGTTGTTGGCAGGTTTCATCAGACTTGATTCTCATGCATCAAAGTTAAGTATAGAAGTAACAACTGCGATGGCTGGGAATCGAACCCAAGTCAACTGCTTGGAAGGCAGCTATGCTCACCCACTATACCACCATCACTACACAAAAGGCTTTTCATTGCATAGTTGCCTATTTCTCCGACCGTTGATACTACATTTACTAAAAGTCTCCACTATACCTTCGGTTAAGGGGTTTTTAGCCGGGTTCATCAGACTGATTCTCATGAATCAATAATCAGTATAGAACTGACAACTGCGATGGCTGGGAATCGAACCCAGGTCAACTGCTTGGAAGGGAGCTATGCTCACCACTATCCACCATCGCTACACAAAAGGCTTTTCATTGCATAGTTGGATATTTCTCCATCTGTTGATACTAAATTTACTAAAAGTCAACACTATACCACCATTGCTTCGGTTACAAGATCTCATCAGACTTGATTCTCATGAATCAATAATCAGTATAGAATTAACAACTGCGATGGCTGGGAATCGAACCCAGGTCAACTGCTTGGAAGGCAGCTATGCTCACCACTATACCACCATCGCTACACTAAAGGCTTTTCATTGCATAGTCGGCTATTTCTCCAACTGTTGATACTAAATTGACTAAAAGTCACCACGATACTACCATTGCTTCGGTTAAGAGGTTCTTGGCCGGTTTCATCAGACTTGATTCTCATGCATCAAAGTTAAGTATAGAAGTAACAACTGCGATGGCTGGGAATCGAACCCAGGTCAACTGCTTGGAAGGCAGCTATGCTCACCACTATATCACCATCGCCACACATAAGGCTTTGCATCGCATAGTTGCCTATTTCTGCAACCGTTGATACTAAATTTACTGAAAGTCACCACTATACACCATTGCTTCGGTTAACAGTTTTTGGCCGGTTTCATCAGACTGGATTCTCATGAATCAATAATCAGTATAGAAGTAACAACTGCGATGGCTGGGAATCGAACCCAGGTCAACTGCTTAGAAGGCAGCTATGCTCACCACTATACCACCATCGCCACACATAAGGCTTTTCATTGCATAGTTGCCTATTTCTCCAACCGTTGATACTAAATTTACTAAAAGTCTCCACTATACCACCATTGCTTCGGTTAAGGGTTTTTAGCCTGGTTCATCAGACTGGATTCTCATGAATCAATAATCAATATAGAACTGACAACTGCGATGGCTGGGAATCGAACCCAGGTCAACTGCTTGGAAGGCAGCTATGCTCACCACTATACCACCATCGCTACACTAAAGGCTTTTCATTGCATAGTCGGCTATTTCTCCAACTGTTGATACTAAATTGACTAAAAGTCACCACGATATACCATTGTTTCGGTTACAAGGTTTCATCAGACTTGATTCTCATGCATCAAAGTTAAGTATAGAAGTAACAACTGCGATGGCTGGGAATCGAACCCAGGTCAACTGCTTGGAAGGCAGCTATGCTCACCACGATACCACCATCGCTACACGAAAGGCTTTTCATTGCATAGTCGGCTATTTCTCCAACTGTTGATACTAAATTGACTAAAAGTCACCACGATACTACCATTGCTTCGGTTAAGAGGTTCTTGGCCGGTTTCATCAGACTTGATTCTCATGCATCAAAGTTAAGTATAGAAGTAACAACTGCGATGGCTGGGAATCGAACCCAGGTCAACTGCTTGGAAGGCAGCTATGCTCACCACTATATCACCATCGCCACACATAAGGCTTTGCATCGCATAGTTGCCTATTTCTGCAACCGTTGATACTAAATTTACTGAAAGTCACCACTATACCACCATTGCTTCGGTTAACAGTTTTTGGCCGGTTTCATCAGACTGGATTCTCATGAATCAATAATCAGTATAGAAGTAACAACTGCGATGGCTGGGAATCGAACCCAGGTCAACTGCTTGGAAGGCAGCTATGCTCACCACTATACCACCATCGCAAGACAAAACTCTTTTCATTGCATAGTTGGATATTTCTCCAACTGTTGATACTAAATTTACTAAAAGTCACCACTTTACCACCATTGCTTCGGTTAAGAAGTTGTTGGCAGGTTTCATCAGACTTGATTCTCATGCATCAAAGTTAAGTATAGAAGTAACAACTGCGATGGCTGGGAATCGAACCCAAGTCAACTGCTTGGAAGGCAGCTATGATCACCACTATACCACCATCACTACACAAAAGGCTTTTCATTGCATAGTTGCCTATTTCTCCGACGTTGATACTACATTTACTAAAAGTCTCCACTATACCTTCGGTTAAGGGGTTTTAGCCGGGTTCATCAGACTGGATTCTCATGAATCAATAATCAGTATAGAACTGACAACTGCGATGGCTGGGAATCGAACCCAGGTCAACTGCTTGGAAGGGAGCTATGCTCACCACTATACCACCATCGCTACACAAAGGCTTTTCATTGCATAGTTGCCTATTTCTCCGACGTTGATACTAATTTACTAAAAGTCTCCACTAACCTTCGGTTAAGGGGTTTTTAGCCGGGTTCATCAGACTGGATTCTCATGAATCAATAATCATATAGAACTGACAACTGCGATGGCTGGGAATCGAACGCAGGTCAACTGCTTGGAAGGCAGCTATGCTCACCACTATACCACCATCGCAAGACAAAAGGATTTTCATTGCATAGTTGGATATTTCTCCATCTGTTGATACTAAATTTACTAAAAGTCAACACTATACCACCATTGCTTCGGTTACAAGGTTTCATCAGACTGGATTCTCATGAATCAATAATCAGTATAGAAGTAACAACTGCGATGGCTGGGAATCGAACCCAGGTCAACTGCTTGAAGACAGCTATGCTCACCACGATACCACCATCGCTACACAAAAGGCTTTTCATTGCATAGTTGGCTATTTCTCCAACTGTTGACTAAATTTACTAAAAGTCTCCACTATACCACCATTGCTTCGGTTAAGGTTTTTTAGCCTGGTTCATCAGACTGGATTCTCATGAATCAATAATCAATATAGAACTGACAACTGCGATGGCTGGGAATCGAACCCAGGTCAACTGCTTGGAAGGCAGCTATGCTCACCACTATACCACCATCCCTACACAAAAGGCTTTTCATTGCAGAGTTGGCTATTTCTCCAACTGTTGATACTAAATTTACTAAAAGTCACCACAATACCACCATTGCTTCGGTTACAAGGTTTCATCAGACTGGATTCTCATGCATCAAAGTTAAGTATAGAAGTAACAACTGCGATGGCTGGGAATCTAACCCAGGTCAACTGCTTGGAAGGCAGCTATGCTCTCCACTATACCACCATCGCCACACATAAGGCTTTGCATTGCATAGTTGCCTATTTCTGCAACCGTTGATACTAAATTCACTAAAAGTCACCACTTTACCACCATTGCTTCGGTTAAGAAGTTTTGCAGGTTTCATCAGACTTGATTCTCATGCATCAAAGTTAAGTATAGAAGTAACAACTGCGATGGTTGGGAATCGAACCCAGTCAACTGCTTGGAAGGCAGCTATGCTCACCACTATACCACCATCGCTACACGAAAGGCTTTTCATTGCATAGTCGGCTATTTCTCCAACTGTTGATACTAAATTGACTAAAAGTCACCACGATACTACCATTGCTTCGGTTAAGAGGTTCTTGGCCGGTTTCATCAGACTTGATTCTCATGCATCAAAGTTAAGTATAGAAGTAACAACTGCGATGGCTGGGAATCTAACCCAGGTCAACTGCTTGGAAGGCAGCTATGCTCACCACTATATCCCATCGCCACACATAAGGCTTTGCATCGCATAGTTGCTATTTCTGCAACCGTTGATACTAAATTTACTAAAAGTCTCCACTATACCACCATTGCTTCGGTTAAGGGGTTTTTAGCCGGGTTCATCAGACTGGATTCTAATGAATCAATAATCAGTATAGAAGTAACAACTGAGATGGCTGGGAATCGAACCCAGGTCAACTGCTTGGAAGGCAGCTATGCTCACCACTATACCACCATCGCAAGATAAAGGATTTTCATTGCATAGTTGGATATTTCTCCATCTGTTGATACTAAATTTACTAAAAGTCAACACTATACCACCATTGCTTCGGTTACAAGGTTTCATCAGACTGGATTCTCATGAATCAATAATCAGTATAGAAGTAACAACTGCGATGGCTGGGAATCGAACCCAGTTCAACTGCTTGGAAGGCAGCTATGCTCACCACTATATCACCATCGCTACACGAAAGGCTTTTCATTGCATAGTCGGCTATTTCTCCAACTGTTGATACTAAATTGACTAAAAGTCACCACGATACTACCATTGTTTCGGTTACAAGGTTTCATCAGACTGATTCTCATGCATCAAAGTTAAGTATAGAAGTAACAACTGCGATGGCTGGGAATCGAACCCAGGTCAACTGCTTGGAAGGTAGCTATGCTCACCACGATACCACCATCGCTACACAAAAGGCTTTTCATTGCATAGTTGGCTATTTCTCCAACTAAATTGACTAAAAGTCACCACTATACCACCATTGCTTCGGTTAAGAGGTTTTTGGCCGGTTTCATCAGACTGGATTCTCATGAATCAATAATCAGTACAGAAGTAACAACTGCGATGGCTGGGAATCGAACCCAGGTCAACTGCTTGGAAGGCAGCTATGCTCACCACTATACCACCATCGCAAGACAAAAGGATTTTCATTGCATAGTTGGATATTTCTCCATCTGTTGATACTAAATTTACTAAAAGTCAACACTATACCACCATTGCTTCGGTTACAAGATCTCATCAGACTTGATTCTCATGAATCAATAATCAGTATAGAATTAACAACTGTGATGGCTGGGGATCTATCCCAGGTCAACTGCTTGGAAGGCAGCTATGCTCACCACTATACCACCATCGCCACACATAAGGCTTTTCATTGCATAGTCGGCTATTTCTCCAACTGTTGATACTAAATTTACTAAAAGTCACCACAATACCACCATTGCTTCGGTTACAAGGTTTCATCAGACTGGATTCTCATGCATCAAATTTAAGTATAGAAGTAACAACTGCGATGGCTGGGAATCGAACCCAGGTCAACTGCTTGGAAGGCAGCTATGCTCACCACGATACCACCATCGCTACACAAAAGACTTTTCATTGCATAGTTGGCTATTTCTCCAACTGTTGAATCTAAATTGACTAAAAGTCACCACTATACCACCATTGCTTCGTTAAGAGGTTTTTGGCCGGTTTCATCAGACTGGATTCTCATGAATCAATAATCAGTACAGAAGTAACAACTGCGATGGCTGGGAATCGAACCCAGGTCAACTGCTTGGAAGGCAGCTATGCTCACCACTATACCACCATCGCAAGACAAAAGGATTTTCATTGCATAGTTGGATATTTCTCCATCTGTTGATACTAAATGTACTAAAAGTCAACACTATACCACCATTGCTTCGGTTACAAGATCTCATCAGACTTGATTCTCATGAATCAATAATCAGTATAGAATTAACAACTGCGATGGCTGGGAATCGAACCCAGGTCAACTGCTTGGAAGGCAGCTATGCTCACCACTATATCACCATCGCCACACATAAGGCTTTGCATCGCATAGTTGCCTATTTCTGCAACCGTTGATACTAAATTTACTGAAAGTCACCACTATAGCTTCGGTTAACAGTTTTTGGCCGGTTTCATCAGACTGGATTCTCATGAATCAATAATCAGTACAGAAGTAACAACTGCGATGGCTGGGAATCGAACCCAGGTCAACTGCTTGGAAGGCAGCTATGCTCACCACTATACCACCATCGCTACACGAAAGGCTTTTCATTGCATAGTCGGCTATTTCTCCAACTGTTGATACTAAATTGACTAAAAGTCACCACGATACTACCATTGTTCGGTTACAAGGTTTCATCAGACTTGATTCTCATGCATCAATAATCAGTATAGAAGCAACAACTGCGATGGGTGGGAATCAAACCCAGGTCAACTGCTTGGAAGGCAGCTATGCTCACCACTATACCACCATCGCAAGACAAAAGGCTTTTCATTGCATAGTGGATATTTCCCATGTTGATACTAAATTTACTAAAAGTCACCACAATACCACGGTTACAATGTTTCATCAGACTGGATTCTCATGCATCAAAGTAAAGTATAGAAGTAACAACTGCGATGGCTGGGAATCGAACCCAGGTCAACTGCTTGGAAAGCAGCTATGCTCACCACTATACCACCATCGCCACACATAAGGCTTTGCATTACATAGTTGCCTATTTCTGCAACCGTTGATACTAAATTTACTGAAAGTCACCACTATACCACCATTGCTTCGGTTAAGAGTTTTTGGCCGGTTTCATCAGACTGGATTCTCATGAATCAATAATCAGTATAGAAGTAACAACTGCGATGGCTGGGAATCGAACCCAGGTCAACTGCTTGGAAGGCAGCTATGCTCACCACTATACCACCATCGCTACACGAAAGGCTTTTCATTGCATAGTCGGCTATTTCTCCAACTGTTGATACTAAATTGACTAAAAGTCACCACGATACTACCATTGTTTCGGTTACAAGGTTTCATCAGACTTGATTCTCATGCATCAAAGTTAAGTATAGAAGTAACAACTGCGATGGCTGGGATCGAACCCAGGTCAACTGCTTGGAAGGCAGCTATGCTCACCACGATACCACCATCGCTACACAAAAGGCTTTCATTGCATAGTTGGCTATTTCTCCAACTGTTGAATCTAAATTGACTAAAAGTCACCACTATTGCTTCGGTTAAGAGGTTTTTGGCCGGTTTCATCAGACTGGATTCTCATGAATCAATAATCAGTACAGAAGTAACAACTGCGATGGCTGGGAATCGAACCCAGGTCAACTGCTTGGAAGGCAGCTATGCTGACCACTATACCAACCTCGCAAGACAAAAGGATTTTCATTGCATAGTTGGATATTTCTCCATCTGTTGATACTAAATTTACTAAAAGTCAACACTATACCACCATTGCTTCGGTTACAAGATCTCATCAGACTTGATTCTCATGAATCAATAATCAGTATAGAATTAACAACTGCGATGGCTGGAATCGAACCCAGGTCAACTGCTTGGAAGGCAGCTATGCTCACCTATACGAAAGGCTTTTCATTGCACAGTCGGCTATTTCTCCAACTGTTGATACTAAATTGACTAAAAGTCACCACGATACTACCATTGCTTCGGTAAGAGGTTCTTGGCCGTTTCATCAGACTGATTCTCATGCATCAAAGTTAAGTATAGAAGTAACAACTGCGATGGCTGGGAATCGAACCCAAGTCAATGCTTGGAAGGCAGCTATGCTCACCACTATACCACCATCGCTACACAAAAGGCTTTTCATTGCATAGTTGCCTATTTCTCCGACCGTTGATACTACATTTACTAAAAGTCTCCTATACCTTCGGTTAAGGGTTTTTAGCCGGGTTCATCAGACTGGATTCTCATGAATCAATAATCAGTATAGAACTGACAACTGCGATGGCTGGGAATCAACCCAGGTCAACTGCTTGGAAGGCAGCTATGCTCACCACTATACCACCATCGCAAGACGAAAGGATTTTCATTGCATAGTTGGATATTTCTCCATCTGTTGATACTAAATTTACTAAAAATCAACACTATACCACCATGCTTCGGTTACAAGGTTTCATCAGACTGGATTCTCATGAATCAATAATCAGTATAGAAGTAACAACTGCGATGGCTGGGAATCGAACCCAGGTCAACTGCTTGGAAGGCAGCTATGCTCACCACTATACCACCATCGCTACACGAAAGGCTTTTCATTGCATAGTCGGCTATTTCTCAACTGTTGATACTAAATTGACTAAAAGTCACCACGATACTACCATTGTTTCGGTTACAAGGTTCATCAGACTTGATTCTCATGCATCAATAATCAGTATAGAAGCAACAACTGCGATGGGTGGGAATCGAACCCAGGTCAACTGCTTGGAAGGCAGCTATGCTCACCACTATACCACCATCGCTACACGAAAGGCTTTTCATTTCATAGTCGGCTATTTCTCCAACTGTTGATACTAAATTGACTAAAAGTCACCACGATACTACCATTGTTTCGGTTTCAAGGTTTCATCAGACTTGATTCTCATGCATCAAAGTTAAGTATAGAAGTAACAACTGCGATGGCTGGGAATCGAACCCAGGTCAACTGCTTGGAAGGCAGCTATGCTCACCACGATACCACCATCGCTACACAAAGGCTTTTCATTGCATAGTTGGCTATTTCTCCATCTGTTGAATCTAAATTGACTAAAAGTCACCACTATACCACCATTGCTTCGGTTAAGAGGTTTTTGGCCGGTTTCATCAGACTGGATTCTCATGAATCAATAATCAGTACAGAAGTAACAACTGCGATGGCTGGGAATCGAACCCAGGTCAACTGCTTGGAAGGCAGCTATGCTCACCACTATATCACCATCGCCACACATAAGGCTTTGCATCGCATAGTTGCCTATTTCTGCAACCGTTGATACTAAATTTACTGAAAGTCACCACTATAGCTTCGGTTAACAGTTTTTGGCCGGTTTCATCAGACTGGATTCTCATGAATCAATAATCAGTATAGAAGTAACAACTGCGATGGCTGGGAATCGAACCCAGGTCAACTGCTTGGAAGGCAGCTATGCTCACCACTATACCACCATCGCAAGACAAAACACTTTTCATTGCATAGTTGGATATTTCTCCAACTGTTGATACTAAATTTACTAAAAGTCACACAATACCACCATTGCTTCGGTTACCAGGTTTCATCAGACTGGATTCTCATGCATAAAGTTAAGTATAGAAGTAACAACTGCGATGGCTGGGGATCTAACCCAGGTCAACTGCTTGGAAGGCAGCTATGCTCACCACTATACCACCATCGCCACACATAAGGCTTTGCATTGCATAGTTGCCTATTTCTGCAACCGTTGATACTAAATTGACTAAAAGTCTCCACCATACCACCATTGCTTCGGTTAAGGGGTTTTTAGCCGGGTTCATCAGACTGGATTCTCATGAATCAATAATCAGTATAGAACTGACAACTGCGATGGCTGGGAATCGAACCCAGGTCAACTGCTTGGAAGGCAGCTATGCTCACCACTATACCACCATCGCTACACGAAAGGCTTTTCATTGCATAGTCGGCTATTTCTCCAACTGTTGATACTAAATTGACTAAAAGTCACCACGATACTACCATTGTTTCGGTTACAAGGTTTCATCAGACTTGATTCTCATGCATCAAAGTTAAGTATAGAAGTAACAACTGCGATGGCTGGGAATCGAACCCAGGTCAACTGCTTGGAAGGTAGCTATGCTCACCACGATACCACCATCGCTACACAAAAGGTTTTCATTGCATAGTTGGCTATTTTCTCCAACTGTTGAATCTAAATTGACTAAAAGTCACCACTATACCACCATTGCTTCGGTTAAGAGGTTTTTGGCCGGTTTCATCAGACTGGATTCTCATGAATCAATAATCAGTACAGCAGTAACAACTGCGATGGCTGGGAATCGAACCCAGGTCAACTGCTTGGAAGGCAGCTATGCTCACCACTATACCACCATCGCAAGACAAAAGGATTTTCATTGCATAGTTGGATATTTCTCCATCTGTTGATACTAAATTTACTAAAGTCAACCTATACCACCATTGCTTCGGTTACAAGATCTCTCAGACTTGATCTCATGAATCAATAATCAGTATAGAATTAACAACTGCGATGGCTGGGGATCTATCCCAGGTCAACTGCTTGGAAGGCAGCTATGCTCACCACTATACCACCATCGCCACACATAAGGCTTTTCATTGCATAGTCGGCTATTTCCCAACTGTTGATACTAAATTGACTAAAAGTCACCACGATACTACCATTGCTTCGGTTAAGAGGTTCTTGCCGGTTTCATCAGACTTGATTCTCATGCATCAAAGTTAAGTATAGAAGTAACAACTGCGATGGCTGGGAATCGAACCCAGTTCAACTGCTTGGAAGGCAGCTATGCTCACCACTATATCACCATCGCCACACATAAGGCTTTGCATCGCATAGTTGCCTATTTCTGCAACCTTGATACTAAATTTACTGAAGTCCCACTATACCACCATTGCTTCGGTTAACAGTTTTTGGCCGGTTTTCATCAGACTGGATTCTCATGAATCAATAATCAGTATAGAAGTAACAACTGCGATGGCTGGAATCGAACCCAGGTCAACTGCTGAAGGCAGCTATGCTCACCACTATACCACCATCGCCCACATAAGGCTTTTCATTGCATAGTTGCCTATTTCTCCGACCGTTGATACTAAATTGACTAAAAGTCTCCACCATACAACCATTGCTTCGGTTACAAGGTTTCATCAGACTGGATTCTCATGCATCAAAGTTAAGTATAGAAGTAACAACTGCGATGGCTGGGAATCTAACCCAGGTCAACTGCTTGGAAGGCAGCTATGCTCACCACTATACCACCATCGCCACACATAAGGCTTTGCATTGCATAGTTGCCTATTTCTGCAACCGTTGATACTAAATTCACTAAAAGTCACCACCTTTACCACCATTGCTTCGGTTAAGAAGTTGTTGGCAGGTTTCATCAGACTTGATTCTCATGCATCAAAGTTAAGTATAGAAGTAACAACTGCGATGGCTGGGAATCGAACCCAGGTCAACTGCTTGGAAGGCAGCTATGCTCACCACTATATCACCATCGCCACACATAAGGCTTTGCATCGCATAGTTGCCTATTTCTGCAACCGTTGATACTAAATTTACTGAAAGTCACCACTATACCACCATTGCTTCGGTTAACAGTTTTTGGCGGTTTCATCAGACTGGATTCTCATGAATCAATAATCAGTATAGAGTAACAACTGCGATGGCTGGGAATCGAACCCAGGTCAACTGCTTGGAAGGCAGCTATGCTCACCACTATACCACGATCTCAAGACAAAACGCTTTTCATTGCATAGTTGGATATTTCTCCAACTGTTGATACTAAATTTACTAAAGTCACCACAATACCACCATTGCTTCGGTTACAAGGTTTCATCAGACTGGATTCTCATGCATCAAATTAAGTATAGAAGTAACAACTGCGATGGCGGGAATCGAACCCAGGTCAACTGTGGAAGGCAGCTATGCTCAC
>JAAOOA010002464.1:0-5000 GCA_012861695.1 Trematomus loennbergii
CCCCCCCCCCCACGCCTCAGACCCCTCTGTTCCGCTGGTAGAGAAACGCGGATTCTGGGTCCTTAGCTTTAAAAAAAAAAAAAAGAGGAGGCGGAGCTAATGCCTGATCAGAATTCTACCGGAGATAAGTTAAATTCTGCTGTGATAAAACGCCATCCTGTTCTAAACCACATCAAGGATTCTGAAACACATGTGCTCTCCAGTACAGGTTAGCTCTGAGTGTTAGCGATGCTAATGTACACGAAGACGGATTACGTCCAAAACACGTCAGGCATTGTTTCTGATAGCAACTCTCTGTGGGTTCACCATCCGATATGACGTCATATCGGCAGCAAATCTGTATCCGCTCGTTGTTCCCCTGTTTTTAAAAGATGTGGGTACGGAGGGAAAAGAGAGGGTTTTATGTTCTGACGCTGCGTGAGTTCCCCGACGCACCGGGGACACATTGATGTAGAAAAGACATCACAAAGTGCATTCTGCATGATAGGTCCCTTTAAATAGAGATATATATACTTGTAATCACCACTGCTGTTAGAGAGGCTGGACAACTGAATGTTTTATTTATTTGTACCTCTTCTATTTTCTATTAAATTAACTTAGTTGTTTTATGACAGGTTGTTGTGTTCAGCAAGTCACAGTGATGAGAGATGTGTCTCTGAAGTACAATGATCTTCTGAAAATAGGTCTCACAAAGACTTCATCCGTTAGATCCTGGAGATGAACTTAATCCGTCTTTCAGGCCGTTCCCTGATCAGAGCTGTTTCTGTCCACAAACTGTGAAATAAACTCCAACACATTGTAGTGATAGGCTAAGGGGTGGGAACATCTCTAAGCTGGTGACCAACAGAGCAGACTGGGCTCTGGTTTCAGACAGAGGGTGAAAAGAGGTGCTGCAGCACAGGCAGTATGAGAAGATTAAAGCATTAGCTAAATACTAATGTGTTATAACTGTTCCTACTGAAGTTTACTTAAATAACTCACAAGGAGGTTGTACATATAAACTACACACACACACACACACACACACACACACACACACACCACACACACACCACACACACACACACACACACACACACACACACACACACACACACACACACACACACAACACACACACACAACACAACACACACACTAATACACACAGGGTACTCCCTCATTAAACCTCGCCCTGTTTCTTCACCCTGTAATTAACCCTAAAATAGAGTGAAGTGAGGATGTGGTCACACATGCGCACACACACACACACACACACACACACACACACACACACACACACACACACACACACACACACAAATTGATATCAAGTTACATAAGAAAACTAAAATATGATTTAATGATTTTGTTCTGTTTCTTTTGAAGTTCATTGATATCTGAACCTAACCATGGATTGGCAGATGGGACATTTTCAAAATAAAGGCCTAGTGGGAATTTCAAAATAAAGGCTAATGTATGCTAGTGATTGTTTCCAGTGTTATCTTCAGGTAGGTGTCTGTAATTGATTTAATAAAACTGAAGATATTATTTCATACAAACAAATACAAGAATCAAATCTAACGATGATTTGCAATTGGATTTTCAAAATAAAAGGTGCATAGTAAATATGTTATGTTTGCTGGTGTCATCTTTAGGCAACATGTGTTCAAGGACCTGTTTGTTATTGATTAAATGAAACCCAGAATACATTTTTCAAAATAAAAAATCGAACCTAAAGATGATTTGCAATGGGATTTTCAAAATAAAGGTGCATATTAAATATTGTGTCATCTTCAGGTATAGCAGGTAGGAGCCTCCATCACATCTCATGACACTAATGTACCCTAACATCCCATAATAGATGACAGAAAAGGTAAATAATGAAGATTTGAGTCCCAGAACATCTGTCACACCTGAAGTGACCTGTGCTGCGTTCAGGTGCAAATCGGAAGTGGTTGTTTTTGTGTCTCACCTGGGCAGTCGGAGGCCTTCCCGGGGCCGCATTCTGCACCTCCGCTGCGGGGGAAAGAGCTCCGTGAGGCGGGGAGGAGAAGCAGCAAAAGGCATCCCGAGAACAGGCTGGGGCCATTATGGGGGAGGAGGGGGAGGCAGGAATAAAAAGGGGGAGATAGAGGTCTATAAGATGCACACAAAAATAGGATGTTCTCTGGATTGAGTTGATGGAGAAAAATATCAATTAAGGGGGCTTTAAATCCTGATTGCCCCATGTGAGGGGGTCTCCAGGAAAGGGGCTTCATGCTGGAAGAAAAGCCTGGAAAACACGATGAGGAGATGCTAACTGAAGCCCAGGATAACAAAGCAGAAGCAGGGCCTGGGGCTGCAAAGCGACCCCCACACCTCCGGATCAAAACCCCCCAAAACAGGCTCTCACAGGCCGGGCTGCATAACCCGAAGCCCCGCAGAACAGAGCAATAACCGCCGGGAAAGGAAAAAAAGATCCAGGGAAAAAGATCCAGAGAAAGGTTCCACACAGCGGGGATCCTGCGGTATTCAAGCCGGAGAGGAGCGACTGTTCTCCGGGGAGGATTCACGGTCTGTCGGTGGGTCGGACCGGGACTTTTTTTTTTTTTTTGTCCTCCTGTTCTCTCACTGAATCAAATCAACAAAGGCTCAGAGCACGTGACCTGCACGAGACCACTCCCACACACACAGGGGGAAAGGGGGGGCTATATGATATAAAGAAAAGCATTTAGTCAAATTAAAACAATAATAATGCAATTTAGTGAAACCTCAAAACAAATATTAATATCATATTAAATTAAAAACATTCCAATTAATTTCGAATCGAAAGAGTTTTTTCACATATAAGAACATAGATTTGGTGTTTTAGTGCTTGAACACAGTAAGAGGATTTAAGATAGGAGTAAATATAGAAACATTTAAAATGTTTAAAAATATCGCATATTTAGTGGCTGTAATGACGCTCTGCAGCCACCAGGGAGCGCCATCCGTCTGCACACACAATCTAATGTAATTGTTTTATGGACTTTATTTTTTATTATTGGACGTTTTTCACTGATTTTCTAGAAATGTGTTCTCTTATTTTATGGAGATTTTAAAAAGAAACATTTCTACATGTTTTTGTGATTTTCGTAAAAAAAAACATCTTAGTTTAATTTTACACAATACCCATTAAATGTTATTATTTTCCTGACATTCATTATATATTTTAATATCGTTTTTTGAAGTATTTAATGGACATTTCTCTTTTTTTTATTGAACATTTTCCCTTATTTTATGAACATTTTTATCCTATTTTCATTTTAAATACTGTATATACTGTACTGCCACTTCTTCCTATACATTCTTAGATACCAATATATGCTGTGTAACACTATGTTATTCAATCTTAATAAACACAACTCTGTAGTTAAATCTAGTATTTCTCCTTGTCAACATTACATTACATTTAGCTGACGCTTTTATCCAAAGCGACTTACAATAAGTGCATTCCACCAAGAATATACAAACTAGAAGAAAACAGAATCATATAAGTAGGGGGAGACCAGGGACACTTTTTGAGTTTTCCCCAATAAGTAAAAAAACCATTTACACTAGGATAGCCATTTTGCTATTATACATTCTCAATGTGTCAACTACTGAAACAATGTATTTAAGATGTTTCTATGAAATAAGTACAGGTTGGAAAATGTATTCTTTTTTAAAAACTCAACTGTTGTAACACATGCCAGGGACGGTTGTAACATGTAATAACGGTTACCTTTTTCACATGACAAAAAAGAGGGAAAGCTGTCAAATTCTAAGGCAACACGATTGAATGGGTTTCACACATCCTCCAACAAACAATGAACAGGACTTCCAACAGAACACCAGATGGAATTCATCTGATTCACAGTTGTGGCAGGTGTAAAAGTCACTTGCATCAGTATAGATAGCCTATTACCTTAATGATGTAGACCTGCCTCCTTTGAGCTGAGACCACTCAGCTGCCTCCATCAGGTAGTCTCTCAAAAGCATCTCCAGTAGCCTTCTCTTTGGGGTGATGTTGATCCCTGACTCCGTCCCAGGTGGTCCGTGTTACAACCGTCCCAAGGTGGTCCGTTTTACAACCGTCCCCAGGTGGTCCGTGTTACAACTGTCCCCAGGTGGTCCGTTTTACAACCGTCCCAGGTGGTCCGTGTTATAACTGTCCCAGGTGGTCCGTGTAACAACCGTCCCAGGTGGTCCGTGTTACAACCGTCCCCAGGTGGTCCGTGTTACAACCGTCCCCAGGTGGTCCGTGTTACAACCGTCCCAGTGGTCCGTGTTACAACCGTCCCCAGGTGGTCCGTCTTACAACCGTCCCAGGTGGTCCGTGTTACAACCGTCCCCAGGTGGTCCGTGTTACAACTGTCCCCAGGTGGTCCGTTTTACAACCGTCCCAGGTGGTCCGTGTTATAACTGTCCCAGGTGGTCCGTGTAACAACCGTCCCAGGTGGTCCGTGTTACAACCGTCCCAGGTGGTCCGTGTTACAACCGTCCCCAGGTGGTCCGTGTTACAACCGTCCCAGGTGGTCCGTGTTACAACCGTCCCAGGTGGTCCGTGTTACAACCGTCCCCAGGTGGTCCGTGTTACAACCGTCCCAGGTGGTCCGTGTTACAACCGTCCCAGGTGGTCCGTCTTACAACCGTCCCAGGTGGTCCGTGTTACAACCGTCCCCAGGTGGTCCGTGTTACAACTGTCCCCAGGTGGTCCGTGTTACAACCGTCCCAAGGTGGTCCGTTTTACAACCGTCCCCAGGTGGTCCGTGTTACAACTGTCCCCAGGTGGTCCGTTTTACAACCGTCCCAGGTGGTCCGTGTTATAACTGTCCCAGGTGGTCCGTGTAACAACCGTCCCAGGTGGTCCGTGTTACAACCGTCCCCAGGTGGTCCGTGTTACAACCGTCCCCAGGTGGTCCGTGTTACAACCGTCCCAGGTGGTCCGTGTTACAACCGTCCCCAGGTGGTCCGTCTTACAACCGTCCCAGGTGGTCCGTGTTACAACCGTCCCCAGG
>JAAOOA010002464.1:17500-40000 GCA_012861695.1 Trematomus loennbergii
AAAGTGCAATATAATAAAATAGACTTAACATATTTAAATAAACATGAGGAGTTTAAATAAGAAAATATCGAATAATGAAAAAACTAAATTATTAAAATAATTTAAGTGCACATTTTTTTGAACTTAAATATAATATATAACCATATTGCTTTAAAAGTGCCAAATACTTCACTTAACACACAAGAAGAAGTAGATCATAATATATTAAAGGTCCCATGTCACGGCCATTTCTACTGATCATAGTTCCATAGTTGAGGTCTACTAGAATAGATGGACATTGTTCAATGTTCCAAACTCACATTGGTTTCTCATACAGCATCTCTGTATAGCATGTGTATTCACTCTCTGTCCTACACGGCTTGTGGAGCTCCTGCCCCCCCCTCTCTGTGAGCCCACTGTGCTCTGATGTGTGACTATGTGTTACAACGGCGTTGTTAGCAACAAGGAAATGACACCAGTGATGACAAACAGATGAGAATGCTGCGTGGGGTCTGGGGGCCGTGTTCAATCTTTTCTCAGCTGCAGCTCCGCAGATTTCTCAGCCTGAGACGGCGGGACCCGGCGAGGCTGCGTGTGTGTGTGTGTGTGTGTGTGGTGTGTGTGTGTGTGTGTGTGTGTGTGTGTGTGGTTGTGTGTGTTGTGTGTGTGTGTGTGTGTGTGTGTGTGTGTGTGTGTGTGTGTGTGTGTGGTGTGTGTGTGTGTGTGTGTGTGTGTGTGTGTGCTCAGGCTGAGTTCCGCGGTGTCTCGCTGTCTTGCCGACTCCACACCAGTAAGCCAGCTCACACTGTCCGCTCCTCTCAGCAGCGAGCCTCGCAACGTCCCGCCGAGTGTGTGTGTGTGAGGAAGTAACGGCTCCGCGGATTGGACCAATTAGTCCATGGGGTCGTCGTTACGTCACTTGGTTCCCGGAAGAACAAAATGAAAAAGAGCAATGTCCCAGCGAGGCGTTCTGGGGCACCAGAGACAGGTCTTCTCTGTGTTAGAGCTTTACTCTCTACAGGGTGCACTCTGAGGGTTAGAGACTCTGCAGAGCGTTCACATGCAGAAGCTCCAGAACACAAGGGGACGGGTCGAACCAGAGAAGCATGACATGGGACCTTTAGAACCAGAGAAGCATGACATGGGACCTTTAGAACCAGAGAAGCATGACATGGGACCTTTAGAACCAGAGAAGCATGACATGGGACCTTTAGAACCAGAGAAGCATGACATGGGACCTTTAGAACCAGAGAAGCATGACATGGGACCTTTAGAACCAGAGAAGCATGGCATGGGACCTTTAGAACAGAGAAGCATGACATGGGACCTTTAGAACCAGAGAAGCATGACATGGGACCTTTAGAACCAGAGAAGCATGACATGGGACCTTTAGAACCAGAGAAGCATGACATGGGACCTTTAGAACAGAGAAGCATGACATGGGACCTTTAGAACCAGAGAAGCATGGCATGGGACCTTTAGAACCAGAGAAGCATGACATGGACCTTTAGAACCAGAGAAGCATGGCATGGGACCTTTAGAACCAGAGAAGCATGACATGGGACCTTTAGAACCAGAGAAGCATGACATGGGACCTTTAGAACCAGAGAAGCATGACATGGGACCTTTAGAACCAGAGAAGCATGACATGGGACCTTTAGAACCAGAGAAGCATGACATGGGACCTTTAGAACCAGAGAAGCATGGGACCTTTAGAACCAGAGAAGCATGACATGGGACCTTTAGAACCAGAGAAGCATGACATGGGACCTTTAAGAAAGGAAAACAGAACGGTCACTTTACAGTCTTTTCATTTAATGTTTTAATCAGAATTTATTAAATAATAAACTTCACCAAGGCTAACGGTGCATTCAGGGGCTCCTGGTTTTTATAGCTTCTGATTATAATGTGTAAAACATGGACTGTGGAGAGTATGTTTTAAACGTTTGAAATCTTCCGCCTGAAGGTCGCTCGGCTCTCTGAGGTTTTATGGAGATGGATTTCTGGAAGAAGTAGAAATATTTCTTTATTCTCTGAGGATTCCCAGCTTCAGTGAAGGCCACATTAATAAATACAGAAGGGTTAGACGCACAGCCTCGAAAGACTAAAGGATTCCCCGGATACAAAACAAGACATCCTGAGAAATAACTGATTCAAATGATGAGCTTCACACAACACCCTTTTCTTTGTATTAGTTTGAGACTTTCATCTCGTAGATTTACGTAATATTTTTCTTGTAAATGTGTGTTTTTGTGTCATGAATTTACCACATTGATCTTGTTCTGGTAACACACCGTTACTCAGGATATTTGTGATAATGTAAAGTACACAACTTACTATAAAACTTGTTCTTTATTCACATTTTAATGCAGAAATGTTATGTGTGATACCTAGCACTCATTTGGAGTAAAGACAGAAAACCTTCAAGTTAGAAGCTGATGCTGAAAAAGATCAGATATGTTGGTTCGTCTAAAACGATATGTAGTTCATGTTGGGGTCAGGTTTGTCCAACAGGGTCCTTGTTGAAAAAACAACGTGTTGAAACTGACCCACACACACACCACACACACACACACACACACACACACACACACACACACACAACACACACACACACAACACACACACACACACACACACACACACACACACACACACACACACCACACACACACACACACACACACACACACACACACTGCAATCCAATGTTGCAATGAGCTGGGAAGTGTGTGTGGGAGAGCAGGTACCTGTGTGTGTGTGTGTGTGTGTGTGTGTGTGTGTGTGTGTGTGTGTGTTATCTGTTGATCTGGCAGGTTGTGAAACTCTCCTCGCTGCGCTCTGATTGGCTGCCGCTCTGATACTAATCTCTCTCTTGAATAGAAGACATTAATCTCTTCATCGACTCGTGACGGCAGCAGAAATAAAGAGAGAGAGACAGAGATGGAGAAAAACCTCTCGTTGTGATGCTAGCAGTTTCCCCCGTTTACAGTGACTGTGCTAAGCTAAGCTAACTCTGTAAAATGTTATTTTAAACATGACGCAAACAGTGAGAGGTGGACGACCTGCAGGCCTCGACAGATAAATACTGACTGACCTGAGAGATAGAACAGTTTGTCCATGCACGCATCGCACGCACGCACGCACGCACGGCACGCACACACACACACACACACACCACACACACACACACAACACACACACACACACACACACACACACACACAACACACACACACACACACTGATTCATCTGTGGTTTCTGCAGGACATGCATGTGCAGGATCCTCGATGCAACGTTGCAAAAAATTAATCTTCCTTTTTGCATAGAGACACGTTGTTGTTTTTAAATGATGTTAAAAACACCTTGATGTCAGTGAACTCATCACACACACCTGGTGTTAACATAATACAGGTGAGTTACAGGTAAATGTCCACTTTTAACCTGTTACGCACCGCCCCCCCGGTACCGGGCGGATAAACGCGTCATTTGCAGGAAACAACGTCTAAGGAATCTTAATATTTAATAAACTATGAATGTTTTATATCCATGTAACGGGAAGAAACTCAGCTAACTGATCTTTTTCATTTTTTTTCTCCAAAAAACCCCACAATGCTAGCACTCAGCCTCTGAATTAGCCACGAGCGAAAAATGTAACCTAAAACGGCACTTAAACTCACAATAACTCCCTTATTACTTATCCTAGATGCACAGCCAACCACTCGTTTTTGGTGTCCTGGAGACACAGAATCGTTGGGTGCCCTCCTCAACACTCAGTGATAAACATTTGCGACGCTATAAACGAAAGCGTACATCTAACATGTGGAGCTAAGTAGCTAGAAACGCTAACATGGCTTACCTTGGTCAAAACTGGTCTTCAATGGCATTAAAACGATAAAAAAACGATGCTGCAGTTAATCCATAGGTTCATCCTATGTGTCTGTGTCCTCTTTGAAATGATTTCTGATAATCCATAAGCAATAAAACTGCTTTTTCGTTTCCAAATGCCAGAGCTAGAGATCGCTTCGCTCTGCTGCAGATTTACATGCGCGCAGCTCCCACCTCTTCTCTTCACAACGTGTGTGTGTGTGAGCCTCCCCCTTCGATTCTATTGGCTCTAACGGTCAGAAAGAGGTGTCAACCATCAAAATCGACCAAGGGGGGCCAGAGATATGGAAAAAAAAACATTTCACCCAAATCACCTCAGAGGTGGTGGTTTTGCTAAATCTCTCTAAAAAGGTCAAATGTCACTTGTTTTGCATCAATCTTAATACAGGGTACTTATTATATGTTGTACTTTGGATTCCTAAAGCTTTTAGTCTACTAACCCATCATCCAAGGGTAGTTTTCACTATCTGTAAAAAAGAATTTTTGGACGACACTATAATTTACAGTTTTTTACTATGTAAAATCTGAATTTTCTTTAAAATAATAAACATTTATATTGATTCTGACACTCTACATCCAACTCACAGATGTAACCTTGCTTTGATAAAAGAAATTATTCATATAACCCTTTTAGAAGTTAAGTTGTAGTCATTTGTTTTGGGCATGTCATTTTCGAGCCTGAAACATGAAAAACAGGCTTGGTGCTTAACAGGTTAAAAACATTTCTGCACAAAAAACAATAATTCCAGCATCAAAAATCTGCTTTTCTCTGATTTAAATCACATTAAACCAAGCAGCAGGTTCTTTATGACTTTATTATGCTTTTAGTATTGTATATGTCTTAAAGTATGTTTGTGACCCTCTCTAGCGACTTTAAAATATATATGTCACCCTAAGCGTCGACCTGAAAGACCTTTCTGCACAGAAAGTGATGTTTCCAGCAGACCCTGAAATGTTCAACTTCTCCTGCAGAAATGTCTCTAAAGTCGGTTTTAAGTCTGCTTTTCCCTGTTTTGGTATTAAATGAAATATCCCTGGACATCTAAACACATCTCCTCGGACTCTGAGACTCTATTTAGAATGTAGTTAAGTGTTTTCTGACTTTTTATCTAACCTATTAATGCAGGAATCATGATGATAAAGTAATGGTTAGTTTCCACCGGTGACATTAAAACATCTCCTGTGTGACGAAAGACTGGAAGAACATTTCCACATTACCTTTGTCCTTCTGTGGAAACCCACACAACACACACACACACACACACACACCCACACACACACACACACACACACACACACACACGTTAATTCCTTTCATGTGCCAGTGTGCCATTTAACAGCTGATCACGTCATTCACACACCTGACACATCAGACCTGTTCCTGTACAAACATCAGTGTGTGTGTGTGTGTGTGTGGTGTGTGTGTGTGTGGTGTGTGTGTGTGTGTGTGTGTGTGTGTGGGTGTGTGTGTGTGTGTGTGTGTGTGTGTGTGTGTGTGTGTGTGTGTTTTATCAGTGATGGTGTTTATTCTACCTTTAGTTAAATCACCAACATATTAAAGAAACCATGACAAACTCTCTCTGAATCTCCTGCAGGACGTTTATCGTGTTGTTTGAGGTAAAAATAACTGAATGGAAACAGGATGGACACTTGGTAGGAGGAAGGAATTAAGGAGAGGAAGGAAGGAGGCGACCTCAGGGAGACATGAGTCAAATAGCAACAATAACAGAGAGGAAAAAGAGCCCCAAAGTGAAAAGAAAAGGTCTTTATAAATATAAATACATGTGTGTCCAGATGTGGAGCCGTCAGCCAATCAGAGCAGAGCAGCTGTGTTGTGACATCACAGCGGGGAGCCGGCCAATAGGAACAGGGAACACACAGTTATTTATCACCAAATAAAAGCACATTTTCACAGAGCTGCAAAACGTCATGTGAGTTTTTGAGCTTTAATATTTAATTAACAGCTATTAATATCTGTTTAAGGCTAAATATTAATTAGACTTAGACTGTTAAAACCCTTAACTTTTAAAGAACATCCATCAAGTTAAAGGGGACCTATCATGCAAAATGCACTTTTGTACGTCTTTTCTACATGAATATGTGTCCCCGGTGTTCCAGGGAACTCACCAAGTGTCAGAAAACACAACCCTCTCTATTTTCCTCCATACCCAAATCTCTAAAAAAGGGGCTGCAACGGATCTGATACAGATTTGAAATATCTCTGACGTCAGAAACAAGGAGCTCCGCCTATATGGGCAACTCTCCACCTATCAGGGGAATGAGAGGTTGCCGTGGCATGGTAACAGTATGGTAACAGCATGGTAACAGCATGGTAACAGCATGGTAACAGCATGGTAACAGTATGGTAACAGCATGGTAACAGCATGGTAACAGCATGGTAACATGACGCTCGTGCCACGCCCCCCTCCTTTGCAGGGGGGCGTGGTCAGCTGCAGCTCATTTGCCACAGAATCAGCTCATGCAAAAACAGGGCTGGAATGCAGCAAATAGAGCGAAATGAGGCATGGCTAAAATGCATGATCTGTTTGGTATTTTGAAAAAAAAACTTGACAGACATGTTTTATATAGGTATGGCCCTACAATATATTATTCAAATATAGCATGATAGGTCCATTTTAAGTTTTCAAACATCTCCATGCCATCACGCCCACTACAACGGGATTCTAACACCAGGACGTGTGGACGCTGCCTCAAGTTGAAGAAACAGGACTCCAGACACAACCTGTCAGCCTGCGAGTGGCTGACCTGTGGAATGATCTGCCAGAAAGCGTTGTCCCATCCAAGACTGTTAACTGTCTCAAGTCCCGCCTCGACTATGGTCAATCACCTTCACTTTGGACGATGTGACTGTTGCCAGCATCCATAGACATAAAGAACAGCGATCTACTTATTTATGAGCGACTAAAAGGCCCTAGGCCAGGGGGGTCAAACTCATACACAGTGGGCCAAAATAAAAAAATGGGTACTAGTCGAGGGCCGGACTGGTTCAATGTTTACTGCAACACTTATTGAAATGAACTTATTGCACATATTAAACCTAGAACTAACAAAGCTTAAACTATTGCCTATAAAAACAACATTAAACATTAAATAATCAGTTGCATTCATTTATTATGGCTCTATAGAAGCCACACACACACACACACACACACACACCACACACACCACACACACACACAACACACACACACACACACACACACACACACACACACACACCACACAACACACACACACAGTAGTGCCATAAGAGTCAGGTGATGAATCATGTGTGAGTTGCAAACAGGTGAATGTTATGGATTGTGATCTGTCATCATCCTGTAGAGTCAGATCTCAGACACTCAGGTGTTTCTGCATTCCTCTCAGACTCTCTCTCGTTTCCAGCAGCTGTTCCTCTCGTTTCTCACGCTCTCTATTCCACCTGGCAACAGCTCTCTCTCTCAGTTCCTCCTCCTCCTCCTCTTCCTCCTCCTCCTCCTCGTGCTCTGAAACCTCACTGAGAAAAGGTTTACACCGTCAGCGCTGAGACGTGATCTTTAACTTTATTCATTCATTATATTATATTATGATGTCATCAGAGCGAATGAGGAAACAAGTGACTCCAGCTCAGAGGAAACTACTTAGACTCCAGCTCAGAGGGAAACTACTTAGACTCCAGCTCAGAGGGAAATACTTAGACTCCAGCTCAGAGGGAAACTACTTAGACTCAGCTCAGAGGGAAACTACTTAGACTCCAGCTCAGAGGGAAAGTACTTAGACTCCAGCTCAGAGGGAAACTACTTAGACTCCAGCTCAGAGGGAAACTACTTAGACTCCAGCTCAGAGGGAAACTACTTAGACTCCAGCTCAGAGGGAAACTACTTAGATCCAGCTCAGAGGGAAACTACTTAGACTCCAGCTCAGAGGGAAACTACTTAGACTCCAGCTCAGAGGGAAACTACTTAGACTCCAGCTCAGAGGGAAAGTACTTAGACTCCAGCTCAGAGGGAAACTACTTAGACTCCAGCTCAGAGGGAAACTACTACTCTAGACTCCAGCTCAGAGGGAAAGTACTTAGACTCCAGCTCAGAGGGAAACTACTTAGACTCCAGCTCAGAGGGAAACTACTTAGACTCCAGCTCAGAGGGAAAGTACTTAGACTCCAGCTCAGAGGGAAACTACTTAGACTCCAGCTCAGAGGGAAAGTACTTAGACTCCAGCTCAGAGGGAAACTACTTAGACTCCAGCTCAGAGGGAAACTACTTAGACTCCAGCTCAGAGGGAAACTACTTAGACTCCAGCTCAGAGGGAAACTACTTAGACTCCAGCTCAGAGGGAAACTACTTAGACTCCAGCTCAGAGGGAAACTACTTAGACTCCAGCTCAGAGGGAAACTACTTAGACTCCAGCTCAGAGGGAAAGTACTTAGACTCCAGCTCAGAGGGAAACTACTTAGACTCCAGCTCAGAGGGAAACTACTTAGACTCCAGCTCAGAGGGAAACTACTTAGACTCCAGCTCAGAGGGAAACTACTTAGACTCCAGCTCAGAGGAAAGTACTTAGACTCCAGCTCAGAGGGAAACTACTTAGACTCCAGCTCAGAGGGAAACTACTTAGACTCCAGCTCAGAGGGAAACTACTTAGACTCCAGCTCAGAGGGAAAGTGTTGTTCTGACTGACAGCTTTTAACAAATGAAGGTTTATTGTAGCACCTCTTTTCACCCTCTGTCTGAAACCATGCTGCTCTGATTGGTTAGCTGGCCGGTTCTGTCGTGATTGGTCAACTTGCTTAGAGATGTCCCACCCCTTAGCCTATCAATGTGTTGGAGCGCTAGCCAATAGGAGCGCTCTTGTTCCATATGTCACTGAAAGGTTTCCCATTCACTTCAACACATCCTTTATTAGTATTAAGGGACCTATCATGCAGAATGCACTTTGTGATGTCTTTTCTACATCAATGTGTCCCGGTGCGTCGGGGAACTCACGCAGCGTCAGAACATAAAACCCTCTCTCTTTTCCTCCGTACCCACATCTTTTAAAAAACGGGGGAACAACGAGCGGATACAGATTTGCTGCCGATATGACGTAATATCGGATGGTGAACCCACAGAGAGTTGCTATCAGAAACAATGCCTGACGTGTTTTGGACGTAATCCCGTCTTTGTGTACATTAGCATCGCTAACACTCAGAGCTAACCTGTACTGGAGAGCACATGTGTTTAAAAAGCAGGACATAAAAAAAGGAACTCACCTTTTGATAAACCTGAGAGAGAGAAAGAGTTTGAGACCTTTAAAGTGAGTGGAAGCTTTCTGAAGCTCTAACTAATCCTGTCTCTCTTCCTCTCTCTCTCTCTCTCTCTCTCTCTCTCTCTCTCTCTCTCTCTCTCTCCCAGTGTGTAAGGGAACCAGTAACCAGCTGACCTTACTGGGAACCCCTCAGAACCACTATGAGAACCTGGTGAGGATGTACTCAAACTGCTCTGTGGTTCTGGAGAACCTGGAGGTGACGTACACCCTGCAGAACCACGACCTCAGCTTCCTGCAGGTACTATACATTATATTTTATATTATTATTATATATTAATGTATTTTGACTGTCGCCGGTGTCTCATTGATCGTTTCCTGCAGATCAATTTCCAAAAGCTCAGATGAGATGTGAGAGTCTGTCAGTCATGTTGACTCTCAGATGAGATGAGAGAGTCTGTCAGTCATGTTGACTCTCAGATGAGATGAGAGAGTCTGTCAGTCATGTTGACTCTCAGATGAGATGAGAGAGTCTGTCAGTCATGTTGACTCTCAGAGGAGATGAGAGAGTCTCTCAGTCATGTTGACTCTCTGATGAGATGTGAGAGTCTGTCAGTCATGTTGACTCTCAGATGAGATGAGAGAGTCTGTCAGTCATGTTGACTCTCAGATGAGATGAGAGAGTCTGTCAGTCATGTTGACTCTCAGATGAGATGAGAGAGTCTGTCAGTCATGTTGACTCTCTGATGAGATGAGAGAGTCTGTCAGTCATGTTGACTCTCTGATGAGATGAGAGAGTCTCTCAGTCATGTTGACTCTCTGATGAGATGTGAGAGTCTGTCAGTCATGTTGACTCTCAGATGAGATGAGAGAGTCTCTCAGTCATGTTGACTCTCAGATGAGATGAGAGAGTCTCTCAGTCATGTTGACTCTCAGAGGAGATGTGAGAGTCTCTCAGTCATGTTGACTCTCAGAGGAGATGAGAGAGTCTCTCAGTCATGTTGACTCTCTGATGAGATGTGAGAGTCTGTCAGTCATGTTGACTCTCAGATGAGATGAGAGAGTCTCTCAGTCATGTTGACTCTCAGATGAGATGAGAGAGTCTGTCAGTCATGTTGACTCTGATGAGATGTGAGAGTCTGTCAGTCATGTTGACTCTCAGATGAGATGAGAGAGTCTGTCAGTCATGTTGACTCTCAGAGGAGATGAGAGAGTCTCTCAGTCATGTTGACTCTCTGATGAGATGTGAGAGTCTGTCAGTCATGTTGACTCTCAGATGAGATGAGAGAGTCTGTCAGTCATGTTGACTCTCAGATGAGATGAGAGAGTCTGTCAGTCATGTTGACTCTCAGATGAGATGAGAGAGTCTGTCAGTCATGTTGACTCTCTGATGAGATGAGAGAGTCTGTCAGTCATGTTGACTCTCTGATGAGATGAGAGAGTCTGTCAGTCATGTTGACTCTCTGAGGAGATGAGAGAGTCTGTCAGTCATGTTGACTCTCAGATGAGATGAGAGAGTCTGTCAGTCATGTTGACTCTCAGATGAGATGAGAGAGTCTGTCAGTCATGTTGACTCTCAGATGAGATGTGAGAGTCTCTCAGTCATGTTGACTCTCAGATGAGATGAGAGAGTCTGTCAGTCATGTTGACTCTCTGATGAGATGAGAGAGTCTGTCAGTCATGTTGACTCTCTGATGAGATGAGAGAGTCTGTCAGTCATGTTGACTCTCTGATGAGATGTGAGAGTCTGTCAGTCTGTTGACTCTCTGATGAGATGAGAGAGTCTCTCAGTCATGTTGACTCTCTGATGAGATGAGAGAGTCTGTCAGTCATGTTGACTCTCTGATGAGATGTGAGAGTCTGTCAGTCATGTTGACTCTCTGATGAGATGAGAGAGTCTGTCAGTCATGTTGACTCTCAGATGAGATGTGAGAGTCTGTCAGTCATGTTGACTCTCTGAGGAGATGTGAGAGTCAGTCAGTCATGTTGACTCTCAGGTGAGATGTGAGAGTCAGTCAGTCATGTTGACTCTCAGAGGAGATGTGAGAGTCTGTCAGTCATGTTGACTCTCTGAGGAGATGTGAGAGTCTGTCAGTCATGTTGACTCTCAGAGGACGATAATTCCCCCTAACCTTAAAACATGTCAAAAATGTCAAGTAAAGCCTTTGATTTCCTCCCTTTTGATTGTCAACGTGTTCACTGATTGATTACGGTGATTTCTTAACATCTGCAGTTCATTTAAGACTCATTAGCATCTCCTTTAAACACACGGGGAATCAGAGGTCCTGCAGCTGTGACCCTCCTCTCAACATCGTGTTTATCTTCCGGAGGTTTTCAGAGTCAGTGCGTCCTTGAATGCAACACAGAGAGAGTCTAAAAGAAGCTCCCAGAGAACATCTGCCGCTCCACAGGAGGGACAAAGTCAATAATGGACAAATAGAACCCGTCCCCCGCATTCACACAGCTGGAGGAAGAGAACTTAAAGAGCCCTCCTGCTGAGACTCTGTGTGTTGTTGGTCAAGCAGCTTAGAGATGTCCCGCCCCTTAGCCTACAATGTGTTGGCGCGCTGGCCAATAGGAGTGTTGCATAGTGATGTCACTAGGTTCTTGTATATACTAATCTGTCATTAATGTTGTTTTATAGATTTTAAATGTATTGTTTTAATTACTATTATATTATATTGTATTGTACTATTAATTATTGTCCTCTCTCCTCAGTCGATACAGGAAGGGCGGGTACGTCCTGATCGCCATGAACGAGGCGTCCGTGGTGCGTTTAGGGAACCTTCGTTAATCCGAGGCCAGACGCTCCACGAGGAATACGCTCTGTTAGTGATGTCCAACTACAACAGAAACAGGACCTCTGTGACCGGAACTACACCAGTGGAGTCAGAGAGGTCCAACTCAGCAGCCTGTCAGGTAACACACCACACACACACACACACACACACACACACACACACACACACACACACACACAACACACACACACACACAGAGACACATACACACACACTCTCACACACACACACACACACACACACACACACACACACACACACACACACACACACACACACACACACACACATACACAGAGACACAGAGAGACACAGAGAGAACACACACACACACACACACACACACACACACACGCACACACACACACACACACACACACACACACACAGAGACACATACACACACACCACACACACACACACACACACACACACACACACACACACACAACACACACATACACAGAGACACAGAGAGACACAGAGAGAACACACACCACACACACACACAACACACAACACATACACACACACACTGAGACACAGAGAGACACAGAGAGAACACACACACGCACACACACACACACACACACACACAACACACACACACACAACACACACACACACACACACACACACAGAGACACATACACAACACAACACACACACACACTGAGACACAGAGAGACACGAGAGAACACACACACACACACACACACACACACACACACACACACACACACACACACACACACACACCACACACACACACACACACACACACACACACACACACACACACACCAACCAAATGAAGTGACGTCCTGTCTTATTAAACTTAATTAAAGGCCATGTCATTATGTTAAAAATACACAGAGCTGGTGGTGAGTTAAGGGCCGTAGAATAAAGGAGCTGCGGGGCGTTTAAACAGTGAGTAGTTCAGGTTCCCTCAGAGTTTGAGCTCCTGGGAATAAATCCAGTTTAATTAACACCTCGTTAGTTCTGCCACGCCTCTCTTTACGAGGGGGAGGTTTGTTTCACTCACTGTTTGGCATTGAGCCGGGTGGAGTTTAAACAGTTTATAAACCTTCAGTCAACACCTGATTGTCCTCGAGGTAGAGCACCCTCCAGGAATTAGATGGTGACGCAGATCCAGAGTATTAACTGGATTAAATGAGATCCGTGGGCGTGGGGTGTGTTTCTGTTTCTCCTTTATTTATTTCATAACACTCAGAAAGGATCAGTCCACTTCTGAATAATTAGCAAGATGCAGACAGATGAATTTGATGCATGCTCTCCACAGAGTTCTGGGCTGCAGTCGAATAGTCCATTTAGCTCAGGAACCTTCCTAACGGAGTGAAATGACCCGGAAGTCCCTCAGTGGCAGCCATGATAAGAGCCGTTCCAATTCTCTAGATGAAAGGAAAGGAGGTTTCAAATTCCTTTATAACCTCCTTTAGCTTAGGAACCACTGGACCTCCCTCACCGAAAGGAGAGGAGAAAGTGCTGCCCCACAATGCCTTGCAGCCGCAGCTTTTAAGGCGAGGGAATATTCGGCCGTTCACGGAAACAACCGATTATGACGGAGAAATGATATCATGAAGTTACGGTGCTATTAAGCTTTTTAAAACGTATGTGGTAAGTTGCCAAAGTGCTTTGTTTTTGAACGTTCATCAGTATTATAATCAAAAAGAGAAATATGAACGTTAGTTTTGACTGAAATTATCAAATAAAGTCAACATTTCACAGTCTTTACTGAGCTGTGTGGGGTTTGTTCAACTTTTAAAAGATGTTTGAATGGTGATATACACAGTGATAGATGTTAAGAGAACTAACGGTTATAATAAATACATTTGTATTGATTTTAAGATCTTTTCATACAATCATACGTATTGGGATCATTTGTATTAATGTGGACCGGAGGGAGAGGGTGATGAGCATAAGTTTCACTTTCCTTTTTATTCAATTCCAGCTTTGGTCATGAAGAATATGTTTCTCTGTTGTCCCCGTTCATAAGCATAACAGCATCAGAGCACGGTGCAGAGTCTCTAGATGATTTACAGTAGTCCCTCATTCTATTAAACATCCATGTTGTAGTCCGCTGTATAGAAAACTGTAGTTTCCATAGTTTCCCCACGTGACGTTTCACTCAGAGGTCAAGGAATAGACGATAGGGACAGACGATAGGGATAGACGATAGATAGGGATAGACGATAGATAGGGATAGACGATAGGGATAGACGATAGGGATAGACGATAGATAGGGATAGACGATAGATAGGGATAGACGATAGGGATAGACGATAGGGATAGACGATAGGGATAGACGATGGGATAGACGATAGGAATAGACGATGGATAGACGATAGGGATAGACGACAGGGATAGACGACAGGGATAGACGATAGGGATAGACGATAGGGATAGACGACAGGGATAGACGATGGGATAGACGATAGGAATAGACGATGGGATAGACGATAGGGATAGACGACAGGGATAGACGATAGGATAGACGATAGGGATAGACGACAGGATAGACGATAGGGATAGACGACAGGGATAGACGATAGGGATAGACGATGGGATAGACGATAGGAATAGACGATGGGATAGACGATAGGGATAGACGACAGGGATAGACGACAGGGATAGACGATAGGAATAGACGATGGGATAGACGATAGGGATAGACGACAGGGATAGACGATAGGGATAGACGATAGGGATAGACGATAGGGATAGACGATGGATAGACGATAGAGATAGACGATAGGGATAGACGACAGGGATAGACGATAGGGATAGACGATGGGATAGACGATAGGGATAGACGACAGGGATAGACGATAGTGATAGACGATAGATAGGTATAGACGATAGATAGGGATAGACGATAGGGATAGACGATAGATAGGGATAGACGTTAGGATAGACGATAGGATAGACGATAGGGATAGATGACAGGGATAGACGACAGGGATAGACGATAGGGATAGACGATAGGGATAGACGATAGGGATAGATGACAGGGATAGACGATAGGGATAGACGATAGGGATAGACGATAGGGATAGATGACAGGGATAGACGATAGGGATAGAGTTAGGGATAGACGATAGGGATAGACGACAGGGATAGACGATAGGGATAGACGATAGGGATAGATGATAGGGATAGACGATAGGGATAGATGACAGGGATAGACGATAGGGATAGACGACAGGGATAGACGATAGGGATAGATGACAGGGATAGACGACAGGGATAGACGATAGGGATAGACGATAGGGATAGACGATAGGGATAGATGACAGGGATAGACAACAGGGATAGACGATAGGGATAGACGATAGGGATAGATGACAGGGATAGACGATAGGGATAGACGACAGGGATAGACGATAGGGATAGACGATAGATAGGTATAGACGATAGATAGGGATAGACGATAGGGATAGACGATAGGGATAGACGATCGATAGGGATAGACGATAGATAGGGATAGACGATAGGGATAGACGATAGGGATAGACGATAGATAGGTATAGACGATAGATAGGGATAGACGATAGGGATAGACGATAGGGATAGACGATAGGATAGACGATAGATAGGGATAGACGTTAGGGATAGACGATAGGGATAGACGATAGGGATAGACGATAGGATAGACGATGGGATAGACGATGGGGATAGACGACAGGGATAGACGACAGGGATAGACGATAGATAGGTATAGACGATAGATAGGGATAGACGATAGGGATAGACGATAGGGATAGACGATAGGGATAGACGATAGGGATAGACGATGGGGATAGACGACAGGGATAGACGATAGGGATAGACGATAGATAGGTATAGACGATAGATAGGGATAGACGATAGGGATAGACGATAGGGATAGACGATAGGGATAGACGTTAGGGATAGACGATAGGGATAGACGACAGGGATAGACGATAGGGATAGACGATAGGGATAGACGATAGGGATAGGACGATAGGGATAGATGATGGGATAGACGATAGGGATAGATGACAGGGATAGACGATAGGGATAGACGACAGGGATAGACGATAGGGATAGATGACAGGGATAGACGACAGGGATAGACGATAGGGATAGACGATAGGGATAGACGATAGGATAGATGACAGGGATAGACAACAGGGATAGACGATAGGGATAGACGATAGGGATAGACGATAGGGATAGATGACAGGGATAGACGATAGGGATAGACGACAGGGATAGACGATAGGATAGACGATAGATAGGTATAGACGATAGATAGGGATAGACGATAGGGATAGACGATAGGATAGACGATCGATAGGGATAGACGATAGATAGGGATAGACGATAGGGATAGACGATAGGGATAGACGATAGATAGGTATAGACGATAGATAGGGATAGACGATAGGATAGACGATAGGGATAGACGATAGGGATAGACGATAGATAGGGATAGACGTTAGGGATAGACGATAGGGATAGAACGATAGGGATAGACGATAGGGATAGACGAGGGGATAGACGATGGGGATAGACGACAGGGATAGACGACAGGGATAGACGATAGATAGGTATAGACGATAGATAGGGATAGACGATAGGGATAGACGATAGGGATAGACGATAGGGATAGACGATAGGGATAGACGATGGGGATAGACGACAGGGATAGACGATAGGGATAGACGATAGATAGGTATAGACGATAGATAGGGATAGACGATAGGGATAGACGATAGGGATAGACGATAGGGATAGACGATAGGGATAGACGATAGGGATAGACGATAGATAGGATAGACGATAGGGATAGACGATAGGGATAGACGTTAGGGATAGACGATAGGGATAGACGATAGGGATAGACGATAGGGATAGACGATAGGGATAGACGATAGATAGGGATAGACGATAGGGATAGACGATAGGGATAGACGATAGGGATAGACGATAGGGATAGACGATAGGGATAGACGATAGGGATAGACGATAGGGATAGACGATAGGGATAGACGATAGATAGGGATAGACGATAGGGATAGACGATAGGGATAGACGTTAGGGATAGACGATAGGGATAGACGATAGGGATAGACGATAGGGATAGACGATAGGGATAGACGATAGATAGGGATAGACGATAGGGATAGACGATAGGGATAGACGATAGGGATAGACGATAGGGATAGACGATAGATAGGGATAGACGATAGATAGGTATAGACGATAGATAGGGATAGACGATAGGATAGACGACAGGGATAGACGATGGATAGACCAGGGTCGGCAACAGGCGGACCGCGGTCCGGATCCGGACCCAGACGCCGACCTATACGGACCCGGACCTATAATCAATACATTAATAGGGGATTTCAATTTTGACGGGGCGATTCTATTTTAACCGCTGCCGACAGGGGGCGAAAGAGACGAGTGAGCGATACAGGGAGAGAAACACAGAAGAAGAGACGAGAGAGCGGCAGAGAGAAGCGGAGAGGAAAGTGAGTAAAGAGAATAATTAGCGATACAGGGAGAGAAGACGGAGAGGAGAGTGAACAGGCGTGTTAGCGGCAGACAGGGAGAGACAAATAATGACACATGGCGCTCTCCAAGAAGAGGAAAGTGGACAGTGAGAACAGAGCTTTTAACCCTGAGTGGACTCATTCATGTTCATCCTGCCCACTGGGAGCACAGAACCAGTGTGTCTCATTTGTTCAGAGACCGTGGCGCTCAAGCAGAATACAAAAATCAAGTAACTGTATTCAGCTCGCGTTATATTTGAAAAACGAGTAATCTGATTACAGTTACTTTCGTAAACCTGAAGTGAATACATTTTGGAATACTTATGGGAATTATTGGTGGAAAAGTTTCCTCATAAAATGTAATAGTCATTACCAGCAGAACTGTGTGCACACTGCACAGCGCTGCAGCGTGTCTGTGAGCGAGAGAGAGATGCAGCGTGTCTGTGAGGCCCCGCCCCCGCACGCAGATCAGAGAGAGAGATCTCTTTTAAAATATATTAGTTAGAAACGGAGATGGTTCGATAAAATGTGCAAGATAACGTTTATGTAGCATTTCTTTATTGTCGAAATGATGACATTTCATAACGGGATCAAATCAAAGTGAATGGCCTGCTGCTGCTGAATGCATGGGGCAAGTGACTGGAAACAGTTTTAAAAGTTATTACGTCGTTTCAGATAATAAATAATAATGATAATTCATTCTATTTAGGGGCGCCTTTCAAAGCACCCAAGGACACCTGACAATTCATAACATATTCTAAGGAAAGGTTTAAGAGAGTACAAATAATGCAGTCCGGGTGATGTTTTTTATGTGGGGTGCAGATGAGAGGGAGCTGTCCAGAATGACACCAAGATGTTGTGTTTGAGTTGTGCTCTTGATAAGCCATTAAAACAGTAAAATAAGTGTCTCCTGTTCACCAAAACATACCCATCTGTTATGGAAAAATAAAGTATTCCAAAAGTATTCTAAAAGTAATCTGAATACGTTACTTTTTTAAGACACGTAACTGTAACTGTATTCGGATTACTTTCAGAGCCATGTATTCAGTATTCAGTAACCGATTACATTTACAAAGTAACCCTCCCAACCCTGATTAAAAGTGCCAAAACGCCACTATGAGACAAAACACAAAGTGTTTGACCAAACATTCCCTCTCAAGTCAGAACTGAGGTCACAAAAAATAAGCAGTCTCAGAGCCCAATATGATCAGTCCACCAGGATCAAAATTAAAACTAAATATCGTTCCAGGCAGGCTAACCGAGGCTAACCGAGGCTAACCAATGAGCACCTGCATGTGTGTATGAGAATGGCCCTGACACCATTTCAGCCCAGATTTAAACTCCTGGCAGGACAAGCTCAAGCTCAATTCTCGCACTGAATTAAAAAAAGTGAGTGAGGGACTGCAATATAAGAGGGAAAGAAAGAGAAACTTTAAAACTGTTCAATTGTTATGATGTGTAAAGACTGATATGTTCTATAATCGTCTGAAACTGTTAAGTCATGATGTGAAACGGTTAACAAAGCTATTTTATTTATTTCTCTATTTTATTTTTAAATGCAGCCCGAGAGGAACATTACACATATCCACAGTATTTACTGTATATCTGTATAGTTCAATGTTCATTGACAATAAATATTGTTGTTTTTGAATTGTACTTTCTTTATTTGATTGGCAGTCGTTGTTGATGACATGCAGACGTTGATAAAGCTACAGGCTACTTCAATATATATCACACTAATTCATAAAGCAAGTTAGACATTTTGATGTTCCGGACCTTTGCATGGGGACATTTTCTCTAACTGGACCTCGTTGAATTTTAGTTGAATACCCCTGGGATAGACGATAGATAGGTATAGACGATAGGGATAGACGATAGGGATAGACGATAGATAGGTATAGACGATAGGGATAGACGACAGGGATAGACGATAGGGATAGACGACAGGGATAGACGACAGGGATAGACGATAGGGATAGACGATAGGGATAGACGATAGGGATAGACGATAGATAGGTATAGACGATAGATAGGGATAGACGATAGGGATAGACGACAGGGATAGACGATAGGGATAGACGATAGATAGGTATAGACGATAGATAGGATAGACGATAGGGATAGACGACAGGGATAGACGACAGGGATAGACGATAGATAGGTATAGACGATAGGGATAGACGATAGGGATAGACGATAGATAGTATAGACGATAGATAGGGATAGACGATAGATAGGTATAGACGATAGATAGGGATAGACGATAGGGATAGACGATAGGGATAGATGATAGATAGGTATAGACGATAGATAGGGATAGACGATAGGGATAGACGATAGATAGGTATAGACGATAGATAGGGATAGACGATAGATAGGTATAGACGATAGATAGGGATAGACGATAGGGATAGACGATAGGGATAGACGATAGGGATAGACGACAGGGATAGACGACAGGGATAGACGATAGGGATAGACGATAGGGATAGACGACAGGGATAGACGACAGGGATAGACGATAGATAGGTATAGACGATAGATAGGGATAGACGATAGATAGGTATAGACGATAGATAGGGATAGACGATAGGGATAGACGATAGGGATAGACGATAGGGATAGACGATAGATAGGTATAGACGATAGATAGGGATAGACGATAGGGATAGACGATAGGGATAGACGATAGGGATAGACGATAGATAGGTATAGACGATAGATAGGGATAGACGATAGGGATAGACGACAGGGATAGACGATAGGGATAGACGATAGATAGGTATAGACGATAGATAGGGATAGACTATAGATAGGTATAGACGATAGATAGGATAGACGATAGGGATAGACGATAGGGATAGACGATAGGGATAGACGATAGATAGGTATAGACGATAGATAGGGATAGACGATAGGGATAGACGATAGGGATAGACGATAGGGATAGACGATAGATAGGTATAGACGATAGATAGGGATAGACGATAGGGATAGACGATAGGGATAGACGATAGGGATAGATGATAGATAGGTATAGACGATAGATAGGGATAGACGATAGGGATAGACGATAGGGATAGACGACAGGGATAGACGATAGGGATAGACGATAGATAGGTATAGACGATAGATAGGGATAGACGATAGGGATAGACGATAGGGATAGACGATAGGGATAGACGATAGATAGGTATAGACGATAGATAGAGATAGACGATAGGGATAGACGATAATAGGTATAGACGATAGATAGGGATAGACGATAGATAGGTATAGACGATAGATAGGTATAGACGATAGATAGGGATAGACGATAGGGATAGACGATAGGGATAGACGATAGGGATAGACGATAGGGATAGACGATAGATAGGGATAGACGATAGGGATAGACGACAGGGATAGACGATAGGGATAGACGATAGATAGGGATAGACGATAGGGATAGACGACAGGGATAGACGACAGGGATAGACGATAGATAGGTATAGACGATAGATAGGGATAGACGATAGGGATAGACGATGGGGATAGACGACAGGGATAGACGACAGGGATAGACGATAGGGATAGACGACAGGGATAGACGATAGGGATAGACGATAGGGATAGACGACAGGGATAGACGACAGGGATAGACGATAGGGATAGACGATAGGGATAGACGATAGGGATAGACGATAGGGATAGACGACAGGGATAGACGACAGGGATAGACGATAGGGATAGACGACAGGGATAGACGATAGGGATAGACGATAGGGATAGACGACAGGGATAGACGATAGGGATAGACGATAGGGATAGACATAGGGATAGACGACAGGGATAGACGATAGGGATAGACGATAGGGATAGACGATAGATAGGGATAGACGACAGGAGCTGATTGTTGGACTATTGGACCGCAGCCAGTGGTTAACTGGTTGCGGTGTTTAACAGTCTTATGGTCTTTGGAATAAAACTGGAAAAAAAATTAAATCCTCTTTTCGTTGCAGAGATCCTGAGAGGGGGGGTGAAGATTACCCACAACCCCTGCTGTGCAACATGGAGACGATCCAATGGGGAGACATCTTGGATCAGAGAAATCCCAGCATGCAGTTCAAGAACGACAGCTTCCCAAAAGCATGTACGTAGAGTTAGATTTACTCTTTTAGGAGTTAGTAGAAACATTTAGGAAAAAGTCGCTAATTTGTGTTTATTTTAGAGAGGAATTAAGACGTGTGTGTGTGTGTGTGTGTGTATGTGTGTGTGTGTGTGTGTGTGTGTGTGTGTGTGTGTTGTGTGTGTGTGTGTGTGTGTGTGTGTTCCAGGTGAGAGGTGTGACCCGGTGTGTAACGGATCGTGTTGGGCAGCCGGACCGGAGCACTGTCAGCAACGTAAACACTCCTTTATTCTCATTAGTTTAAGATGAACTGATAATGTGAGCCTGTCAACAGATAAACAAACATTGTGTGTGTGTGTGTGTGTGTGTGTGTGTGTGTGTGTGTGTGTGTGTGTGTGTATGACAAAGCTCCAGTGTGCAGATCAGTGCAGCAGAAGATGTCGAGGACCCAAACCTTCAGATTGCTGCAACCAGCACTGTGCTGCAGGATGCACGGGACCCACCAACACACACTGCCTGGTACACTGAGAGTGTGTGTGTGTGTGTGTGTGTGTGTGTGTGTGTGTGTGTGTGTGTGAGAGGGTCAGGGTGTGTGTAAGTGTGTGTGTGTGTGTGTGTGGACCTTCCTTTATAATGTATAGATATGTACAAGAACAGAATATGAAATGAAATAATGTTCATTGAGACAGAATGACATACTGCTTCTTGTGGTGATAACTAGATGAATAGTTGATTGTTTCACACAGAGTTGAAGGGTTAGTGGATATGCAGAGACGATGGGATCTGATTTTGTGTCTCTTCTCCTCTTCAGGCGTGCACAGATTTCAGCGATGAGGGCACCTGTAAAGATATCTGTCCTCCTCTGAAACTTTACAACCCAAAGACTCACCAGCTGGTCAACAACCCCAACGCCAAGTTCACCTTCGGAGCCTCCTG
>JAAOOA010002465.1:0-42837 GCA_012861695.1 Trematomus loennbergii
ACCACAACCCTCTCTATTTTCCTCCATACCCAAATCTCTAAAAAAGGCTGCAACGGATCTGATAAAACTGATCCAGATTTGAACACTGTCCTGACGCCAGGACGGAGGAGCTGACCTATCAGGGGAATGAGAGTTGCCGTGGCATGGTAACAGCATGGGTAACATACATGTAACAGCATGGTAACAGCATGGTAACAGCATGGTAACAGCATGGTAACAGCATGGTAACAGCATGGTAACATCATGGTAACAGCATGGTAACAGCAGGAACAGCATGGTAACATCATGGTAACAGCATGGTAAACAGCATGGTAACAGCATGGTAACATCATGGTAACAGCATGGTAACAGCATGGTAACAGCATGGTAACACGACGCTCGTAACTCGGCCCCCTCCTTTGCAGGGGGCGTGGTCAGCTGCAGCGCATGCAAAGACAGGTTGGAGGAGAGGAAAATAGAGCGAAATGAGGCATGGCTAAAAATGCATGATCTGTTTAATATTTATACGTTTTCTTTTCAAAATACCAGTGCGTCAAGTTAACGCGTTAACACAAAAAAAATTAACGCCACTAATTATTTTAACGCGATTAACGCATGTGTATTTTTGTCCTCGGCCGCCCCGTAGTTTCAGAGCGCATCGAGTTTAAAATACCATCTACAAGCTGATGCTGACAGCCCCGCTCCTGCCGCCCGCTGTGGCAGACCACACTTCCACGCTCACCGGCAGGCCATCGGAGGACCGGGAGGGTGTGTGTATGTGTGGCGCGAGCGAGGCACACCTTACGTGTGTTGTTGTTATTGCATCTGGTGCTAGCTAGCTGCGCTAACGGATATAAGGAGCTGTTTCAATGAAAAACAGAGGAGCGACATTTCGCCGACAACTGCGCCGAGCACTTGACTTGATGCAGGTAGCCAGACAGTGGGACATTGTACGAAAAGTCAGCACACTCAGCACAGATAGTGCGCGCAACATGATTGCAGCGTCCAGGCAGCACACGTTCGAGCATATATGCCTTGAGCTGCACATAGCTCCAACGATCCATCACAGTGTCTCCACATTCACACACACACACACACACACACACACACACACACACACACACACCACACACACACACACACACACACACCACACACACACACACACACACACACACACACACACACCCACACACACACACACACACACACACACACACACACACACACACACACCACACACACACACACACACACACACACACACACACACACACACACACACGTATGAGAGAGGTTTCAGGTTGTTGTGTTTAATATTCATGAGAATATTTGTCATTGTTCAAATGATAATAAACAACATATAAAGCATATTTGTCCACTCATATGTTGATAAGAGTATTAAAAACTTGAAAGATATCCCTCTAAGGTACATTTAGAACAGATAGAAATGTGCGATTAATTCGCAATTAATCGCGATTAAATATTTTAATCGACTGACAGCCCTAATAAATATACCTTATAGGTATGGCCCTACAATATATTATTCAAATATAGCATGATAGGTCCACTTTAAAGTAGAGACACTACATACTGATATACACCTGAACATCAGCAGGACTCTTTAAAGACTCTTTAAAGTAGAGACACTACATACTGATATACACCTGAACATCAGCAGGAGAGGACTCTTTAAAGTAGAGACACTACATACTGATATACACCTGAACATCAGCAGGAGAGGACTCTTTAAAGTAGAGACACTACATACTGATATACACCTGAACATCAGCAGGAGAGGACTCTTTAAAGTAGAGTCACTACATACTGATATACACCTGAACATCAGCAGGAGAGGACTCTTTAAAGTAGAGACACTACTTACTGATATACACCTGAACATCAGCAGGAGAGGACTCTTTAAAGTAGAGACACTACATACTGATATACACCTGAACATCAGCAGGAGAGGACTCTTTAAAGTAGAGACACTACATACTGATATACACCTGAACATCAGCAGGAGAGACTCTTTAAAGTAGAGACATACTACTGATATACACCTGAACATCAGCAGGAGAGGACTCTTTAAAGTAGAGACACTACATACTGATATACACCTGAACATCAGCAGGAGAGGACTCTTTAAAGTAGAGACACTACATACTGATATACACCTGAACATCAGCAGGAGAGGACTCTTTAAAGTAGAGACACTACATACTGATATACACCTGAACATCAGCAGGAGAGGACTCTTTAAAGTAGAGACACTACATACTGATATACACCTGAACATCAGCAGGGAGGACTCTTTAAAGTAGAGACACTACATACTGATATACACCTGAACATCAGCAGGAGAGGACTCTTTAAAGTAGAGACACTACTTACTGATATACACCTGAACATCAGCAGGAGAGGACTCTTTAAAGTAGAGACACTACATACTGATATACACCTGAACATCAGCAGGAGAGGACTCTTTAAAGTAGAGACACTACATACTTATATACACCTGAACATCAGCAGGAGAGGACTCTTTAAAGTAGAGACACTACAAACTGATATACACCTGAACATCAGCAGGAGAGGACTCTTTAAAGTTGAGACACTACATACTGATATACACCTGAACATCAGCAGGAGAGGACTCTTTAAAGTTGAGACGCTAAAGGAACCTGAAAACGATCATATTATGTAAAATGTGGACACAGTTTGACGCACAGTGATGTAACCGAGTCTCGATTAAAACTAATTTCTTCCTGATTTCTCCGTCTGAAAAATGCCATCTAGTGACAGGATGTTCTGGAGAAATGTTGCTTGGCTCCAAATGTTATTGGTGTCTCAGATATTTCGACTCTCACTCAGAAAACACATATTCCCAACAGGTCAGAGGTTAAATGCTGTTTCTGACTAACCCTGACCTCAGGTGTTTCCCAAATCTAACTTCGACTGTTCATTCAAAGTGAAAGTCAACAGTGTGAAGCGCGGCTCTGAACCTGAGTGCACTGTTTGTGTGTAAGTGTAGCATGTGGCTAATCCTCAAACAGCAGCCCCCTGTCATGAGAAAGTATTTAAAGAGGCTAAGGCAATTACAAACAGAAAGAGAGGGAGGGGTTTGTTCATTACTCTGAACAGCAGCAGAAAACAAACATATTCTACCGTTTCTGTTCATTAATATACAATGACATTTCAGATCAACCAGTATGTAGTGTCTCTACTTTAAAGAGTCTCTCCTGCTGATGTTCAGGTGTATATCAGATGTAGTGTCTCTACTTTAAAGAGTCCTCTCCTGCTGATGTTCGGGTGTATATCAGTATGTAGTGTCTCTACTTTAAAGAGTCCTCTCCTGCTGATGTTCAGGTGTATATCAGTATGTATTGTCTCTACTTTAAAGAGTCCTCCTGCTGATGTTCAGGTGTATATCAGTATGTAGTGTCTCTACTTTAAAGAGTCCTCTCCTGCTGATGTTCAGGTGTATATCAGTATGTAGCTTTTAGTGCATTTTAAAATCCCTTCGTATTGGATATTTGATTACGTTTTAAAATGATCCGCTGATTTACAGACGTCTCCAATGGAAGTCAATGGAAGTCAATGGAAGTCAATGGAAGTCAATGGAAAGGGTTTTGGGGTCAAAACGTCTGAAAGAGCTTTACCTCTTCCTGAAGCTCTATGTACAGTCTTAAACTTCCTGTGAGCATATGTGCAGACTCCTGAGGGTCTGCAGAAGAACTGGTATAACTAGAAAAAACCCAGACAAACTGTTTGAAATGACTGAGTGCACGTCTGCTTTTGTGTGTGTGTGTGTGTGTGTGTGTGTGTGTGTGTGTGTGTGTGTGTGTGTGTGTGGTGTGTGTGTGTGTGTGTGTGTGTGTGTGTGTGTGTGTGTGTGTGTGTGTGTGTGTGTGTGTGTGTGTGTGTCAGGGTTCATACACTTTTTCACCAATGATTTTCAATGACGTTTCCAGGACCTTTACCTAATTTTCCATGACCAATAAAATGACTCTTTCTCAGCGGTTCCACTGAAAATGGTTTATTTGAACATGGAACGGAAAATAAGGTCTGCATCTGAAACATGTTGTGCCTATCTGAAACAAATCCAATAGTTGGCTTACTAGCTTCTACACGCTAAAGCCACTAAAATCTCACACCAGCAAAATACCTCGTCAGTTAAATGCCCTTTTACGTTTCATTACTATACGATACATTATGTATTATCATTATAGTATTACTATTTCGGCAATTAGATAAAATATAAATATTTGATGCAACTTTAGTTACATTTCCATGACTTTTCCAAAACTTTGGGAAAAATATTGTTTTCCATAACTTTTCCAGGCCTGGAATTAGCATTTTGAATTTCCATGACTTTTCCAGGTTTGTAATGACCGTAAGAACCCTGGTGTGTGTGTGTGTGGTGTGTGTGGTGTGGTGTGTGTGTGTGTGTGTGTGTGTGTGTGTGTGTGTGTGTGTGGTGTGTGTGTGTGTGGTGTGTGTGTGTGTGTGTGTGTGTGTTGTGTGTGTGTGTGTGTGTGTGTGTGTGTGTGTGTGGTGTGTGTGTGTGTGTGTGTGTGTGTGTGTGTGTGTGTGTGTGTGTGTGTGTGTGTGTGTGTGTGTGTGTGTGTGTGTGTGTGTGTGTGTGTGTGTGTGTGTGTTGTGTGTGTGTGTGTGTGTGTTGTGAACTCACCTCTCTCTGCAGATTCGCCTCAGTGCTGGATGATGAATAAAGCACCGGCGGGGACCGAGCGGGTCGACACGCAGCTCAACGCCGACTGCAGCGCCTCATCTCCGGCTAACATTCTGCTCACACATCGGTCCAACTTCCAGACAGAGGAAAAAACACAAATAAACACTAAAAGTAAACAGTTTGTTTGGTTGTGTTTGTTGTGCACAGAGAGACTGTTCCTCTGACATTCCCGGCTCTTCATGAGACAACCCGTGGCTTGATCAACAGGCTGCTGAACAAGCGACCGATGCTGCCTACACACACTTCCGGTTACATCCTTCAAAGTAAAAGTCCAGATTGAGTTTTCAAAGTTAAACATTATCTTTTTTTTATTTAGCTGTTTGCTACTTAAGCAATTTAGTATATTATATTATATTTTGTTATACATTTGTACAATTAAATGGGATTATTCTTTTGTAGTTTAAACTACTTCTCTAAATAGCTTCAGTCAAACAAACTGTCTTAATAAATCATACAGCTTTACACTATTATTTAAATATTATAACATTTATTACCCTCTTGTATCCTGTTGTTTCACTTTAATATTGTATATTTGTATCATAATGGTTTTTGTTATTATTATTATTATTATTTTTATTATTTATTTCTATGTTCATATCTCAGTCACTCGTACAGCATGCAGAGGGAAAACCATATTTAGTGAATTACAAAAATAAAATAAAAAAATTCCTGAAGTTACGTGTTGGTCTTTTATTGTGACTTCCGGTACAGCTCTGGTTCCAGCTTGACTCCCAGACGGTGATTGGTTCCAGCTTGACTCCCAGACGGTGATTGGTTCCAGCTTGACTCCCAGACTGTGATTGGTTCCAGCTTGACTCCCAGACGCTGATTGGTTCCAGCTTGACTCCAGACGCTGATTGGTTCCAGCTTGACTCCCAGACTGTGATTGGTTCCAGCTTGTCTCCCAGACGCTGATTGGTTCAGCTTGACTCCCAGACGCTGATTGGTTCCAGCTTGACTCCCAGACGCTGATTGGTTCCAGCTTGACTCCCAGACGCTGATTGGTTCCAGCTTGACTCCCAGACTGTGATTGGTTCCAGCTTGACTCCCAGACTGTGATTGGTTCCAGCTTGACTCCCAGACGCTGATTGGTTCCAGCTTGACTCCCAGACGCTGAGTTCCAGCTTGACTCCCAGACGCTGATTGGTTCCAGCTTGACTCCCAGACTGTGATTGGTTCCAGCTTGACTCCCAGACGCTGATTGGTTCCAGCTTGACTCCCAGACGCTGATTGGTTCCAGCTTGACTCCCAGACGCTGATTGGTTCCAGCTTGACTCCCAGACTGTGATTGGTTCCAGCTTGACTCCCAGATGTGTGATTGGTTCAGCTTGACTCCAGACTGTGATTGGTTCCAGCTTGACTCCCAGACTGTGATTGGTTTCCAGCTTGACTCCCAGACTGTGATTGGTTCCAGCTTGCCTCCCAGACTGTGATTGGTTCCAGCTTGACTCCCAGGCGCTGATTGGTTCCAGCTTGACTCCCAGACTGTGATTGGTTCCAGCTTGACCCCAGATGGTGATTGGTTCCAGCTTGACTCCCAGACTGTGATTGGTTCAGTTGACTCCAGGCGCTGATTGGTTCCAGCTTGACTCCCAGACGCTGATTGGTTCCAGCTTGACTCCCAGACTGTGATTGGTTCCAGCTTGATCCCAGACGCTGATTGGTTCCAGCTTGACTCCCAGACGCTGATTGGTTCCAGCTTGACTCCCAGACGCTGATTGGTTCCAGCTTGACTCCCAGACTGTGATTGGTTCCAGCTTGACTCCCAGATGGTGATTGGTTCCAGCTTGACTCCCAGACTGTGATTGGTTCCAGTTGACTCCCAGACTGTGATTGTTCCAGCTTGACTCCCAGACTGTGATTGGTTCCAGCTGACTCCCAGACTGTGATTGGTTCCAGCTTGACTCCCAGGCGCTGATTGGTTCCAGCTTGACTCCCAGACTGTGATTGGTTCCAGCTTGACTCCCAGATGGTGATTGGTTCCAGCTTGACTCCCAGACTGTGATTGGGTTCCAGCTTGACTCCCAGGCGCTGATTGGTTCCAGCTTGACTCCCAGATGGTGATTGGTTCCAGCTTGACTCCCAGACGGTGATTGGTTCCAGCTTGACTCCCAGACGCTGATTGGTTCCAGCTTGACTCCCAGACTGTGATTGGTTCCAGCTTGACTCCCAGACGCTGATTGGTTCCAGCTTGACTCCAGATGGTGATTGGTTTCCAGCTTGACTCCCAGACTGTGATTGGTTCCAGCTTGACTCCCAGGCGCTGATTGGTTCCAGCTTGACTCCCAGATGGTGATTGGTTCCAGCTTGACTCCCAGACGGTGATTGGTTCCAGCTTGACTCCCAGACGCTGATTGGTTCCAGCTTGACTCCCAGACTGTGATTGGTTCCAGCTTGACTCCCAGACGCTGATTGGTTCCAGCTTGACTCCCAGACGCTGATTGGTTCCAGCTTGACTCCCAGACGCTGATTGGTTCCAGCTTGACTCCAGACGCTTGATTGGTTCCAGCTTGACTCCCAGACGCTGATTGGTTCCAGCTTGACTCCCAGACTGTGATTGGTTCCAGCTTGACTCCCAGACGCTGATTGGTTCCAGCTTGACTCCCAGATGTGATTGGTTCCAGCTTGACTCCAGATGCTGATTGGTTCCAGCTTGACTCCCAGACTGTGATTGGTTCCAGCTTGACTCCCAGACTGTGATTGGTTCCAGCTTGACTCCCAGACTGTGATTGGTTCCAGCTTGACTCCCAGACGCTGATTGGTTCCAGCTTGACTCCCAGACGCTGATTGGTTCCAGCTTGACTCCCAGATGCTGATTGGTTCCAGCTTGACTCCCAGACTGTGATTGGTTCCAGCTTGACTCCCAGATGCTGATTGGTTCCAGCTTGACTCCCAGACGCTGATTGGTTCCAGCTTGACTCCCAGACGCTGATTGGTTCCAGCTTGACTCCCAACGCTGATTGGTTCCAGCTTGACTCCCAGATGGTGATTGGTTCCAGCTTGACTCCCAGATGGTGATTGGTTCCAGCTTGACTCCCAGATGGTGATTGGTTCCAGCTTGACTCCCAGACGCTGATTGGTTCCAGCTTGACTCCCAGACGCTGATTGGTTCAGACGGAAACAGGAGTTACAGCCGGAAAAATAAAAAATATTTAATTTTGAAAGACGTTAAATTTTTATTATTCAACAGTGGGAGAAGTAAAATAACCTTTATAATTATAAAAAAAGGAGAAACAAAGAAGCTGAACAACAACAAGTTTATATATATATTGTAAAATATAACAATAAAACAAATATAAATAAATATATATATATAAATGTATATAACGCTCCATCATCTTTACCAGCTGCTTAATGCTTATATATATTCTGCATGAAACTACTGAACTGAAATAGTAATAAACCTTTTTATTTATTAATACTATTTATTTATATTTTGCATTTTCCAGCTGCTGCTCATTTCATTTAATGGATTCATATTTTTATTTATTTAGTGTAATTTATTCAATCGTTTATACCATTTTATTTATTTTAGAATTTTTGGTGTCATACTGTATGGAGGTTTTGGTCTCAGATAGAGGTTTTGGTCTCAGACTGTATAGAGGTTTTGGTCTCAGATAGAGGTTTTGGTCTCAGACTGTATGGAGGTTTGGTCTCAGATAGAGGTTTTGGTCTCAGATAGAGGTTTGGTCTCAGATAGAGGTTTTGGTCTCAGACTGTATGGAGGTTTTGGTCTCAGATAGAGGTTTTGGTCTCAGATAGAGGTTTTGGTCTCAGATAGAGGTTTTGGTCACAGATAGAGGTTTTGGTCTCAGATAGAGGTTTTGGTCCCAGACTTTATGGAGTTTTGGTCTCAGACTGTATGGAGGTTTTGGTCTCAGATAGAGGTTTTGGTCACAGATAGAGGTTTTTGGTCTCAGATAGAGGTTTTGGTCCCAGACTTTATGGAGGTTTTGGTCCCAGCGGGGTCCTGCAGCAGATGGACTGCAGCGTCTCTATAGTTTCTGATCGCCTCCTGCAGGGCAGAGCTCCCCACCTGGTGGAGAACAGAACTACATCACACAGTGCACTGCAACAGGAAATACTCATACACATCTCCTCCATGCACACACACTGACGAGTAATGTGGGTTTAAAACACATGTGACAAAGGAGCTGGGGGAGAGGGTTGTACACACAAAAACAGAAACAATCATAAATGTTTTGATATTCGAGTGAAATTGGGAAATTAATTTGGTAAATAAAAGAAATAAATCGGAAATTAATAGCATTTACTTAAAGGGGACCTATCATGCAAAATGCACTTGTGTACGTCTTTTCTACATGAATATGTGTCCCCGGTGTTCCAGGGAACTCACCAAGGGTCAGAAAACACAACCCTCTCTATTTTCCTCCATACCCAAATCTCTAAAAAAGGGGCTGCAACGGATCTGATAAAACTGATCCAGATTTGAACACTGTCCTGACGTCAGGACGGTGGCGCTACGGCTATTGGGCCATCTCTCCACCTATCAGGGGAATGTGGGGTTGGGCCACGGCCGGCCGTTGCAGCTCGAAAGCGCTGGAGACGCCTGTAGTACATATGCCAGGCCTGTAAGTGGCGCTGTAGTCTGCCACAAAAGTGTGGCTTTCTTCTCCCTCCCCGAGGCAAGCGTTTGCTCCCGCTGCTTTAATTCAATGCAATCCCTCCCCGTCGAGGCAAGCACTGTAATTCTCTCCGGTTAGTCCACCAGCAGATGACAAACACCCACCTCTCCGCCTCTTCCAAGGAACGAGGGGACCGTGCGGCAGAGTTTCAGTTTCAGTTTCTTTCGCCGGTCAAGATGTCCGTTAAAGTTTAAATCTTCCGGACAAAATTAGAAAAGTGCCGGTCAAAGGTCTTCTTTGTTATTTATTGAGCTTTAAAACAAATGAATAACGACTCTATAGGCCTATAATAATATAACAAAACGGAGGACGTATAAAATGCAATAACGTGCTTTAACCAGTAGGTGTCCCTTTCTATCAGCTGTGCACCGTTATGGCGTAAATACAGCCTATCTACCAATTGGATCAAATATCAAAGTCAGCCGAATTAGTGTTGATACTGCAAGGAGACGTATTGTGTGAAAAGAAATGTAAGATGTTGTTTAATGCTTATATATTTAAGATCCACGTCAAGTTTTCAGTTTTGGCGGCAGTTCCTGTTTGTCTAGAAGTCTTGTCATCAGGGCTCTATACATAGAGTTAACTACGGCAGATAGTCATATTAATGCAGCCGAAACGTGTATTACAATGCTGTTATGTGATGACTTTCAAAGAGAAAAGCAAGCACACTCGGAATAATGTATTATTTAATTGTTGTATACAGTCTATGGTTGCTACAGAGGATTGTGGGTAATTCATGTCTTCCATCCAAAACTCATAGAAAACGACTTGTTTCTCAGAATTGAAGGGGAAAACGTGACAAAAGCATTGAACACTAAAACCTATCAATGTTGTTTAATTAACAAGAGATATCTGGTGTTTTGAGTTGATGAGTAGTGGAGATATCTCTGTCAAATCAATCGACAGTAAGGGGAATACTTACTTCCGGTGTACAATTCTCCGTTATCCAATGGGAATGGACGCTCACATTGCCTTTAACAGCCTCCCACACAAACGGATGCCGTGCTTCCCTGAGCGTCAAATACCGACGCCGATGGGAAATACATTGCAATCAGTTGAAAGCTCTTTGCGTCTGTTTATGAAGCTGAAGGAGCCTCGGAGCGTCACAACTGCACGCCTCGGGACCCTGACCAAGCGTCGCTCCTGGACCGCTGAGGGAGTGAGAGTGTGTTGCTTAGCTTGACAGATGGAACAATGTACTCTAATCTTTACAAGAATCTGATTTTGTGTACGTTTTAAATATTCATTGAAGGTGTCTTTCACATTTGAATGTTTATTTATTTAAAACATGTATTAGTTGCTATACTGTAGACATGTAGGCCTACAATGTATAATTATATTATTTTAATTGTGGTTTAAAGTAAACTTATATAAAGTTATCGGGTTGAGCCAAGTAACCCAGGTGGATGCAATCAGGTAATTAGGACACAGCCTCTGTTTGTAGATGGGGTTTGTGGCCATGCTCTCGGCCTGACGTTTAAAATAAATGATCAAATCTTATCTGATAAGATGAATGTTTTATTTAAAAGGTTTTTATTTATTTGTTTAAGAGGGACCCCAGAGCCAAGGGCACGCCGCCTTCTGCCGCCGCAGGCAGGATCGAACTCTCGTCCGGCAGCTTCCCCGGTGATGGGCTCCGTGTAACAAGTCCCCTCAGTCCTGTGCGGGGGGGCGGGCCAGGTACTCCCCGTTCTGCCCTGTAACAAGTCCCCTCAGTCTGTGCGGGGGGGCGGGCCAGGTACTCCCCGTTCTGCCCTGTAACAAGTCCCCTCAGTCTGTGCGGGGGGCGGGCCAGGTACTCCCGTTCTGCCCTGTAACAAGTCCCACTCAGTCTGTGCGGGGGGCGGGCCAGGTACTCCCCGTTCTGCCCTATCTGCACCACGGTAATGCTGCGCATCGCTTGGTGCCCTGGGCTCCCTCCGCCGCCACACTGCCCAGCACACTGGAGATCATATCCCGTCGGGTCGCCAGTCTCTGGCACTGTTATGTTGGGGGTCCCCAGTCTCTGGCACTGTTATGTTGGGGGTCCCCAGTCTCTGGCATGTTGTTGGGGGTCCCCAGTCTCTGGCACTGTTATGTTGGGGGTCCCCAGTCTCTGGCACTGTTATGTTGGGGGTCCCCAGTCTCTGGCACTGTTATGTTGGGGGTCCCCAGTCTCTGGCACTGTTATGTTGGGGGTCACGGCTGAAAAGTCTCACATACTTAACCCTAGACAGTAGCACATGGTATATATTGTACGACTTTTTTTTGAATGTTGATATGTATTCGCTCATAGCCTACGTGCCTTTCACGCAGACAATACAAGTGCATTCTGAAATGACAATAGGTTTATGTTTTAAGTTTATTTGCATTAAAAACGTGTTTTTAAACCCTTCTGTTCAAAGTTGATATTTTGTTTCTTAAAAGATTAAATCTTTAAAAACATGCTGTTTGCCATTTTAAAGTTTGATGAAGAAATTAAATATCGGTCACTGACGTGGAGCTTTAGGCCTGCAATGCTTTCAGGTGGTTCAGTTTTGAGTGAATATGGATGTTAAATTCACAAATGAGTGAATCAATCTTAGAACAAGAACAGGATATTGAGCCATGATGTTTTTAAGTACAGAAACATTCAGAATGACGATCCTTCAAAGGTTTTGAAATAGACTCCTAGTACTCTTCATTTATAAAGTAATAATACATGTGAATGATTGAGCTCATTAGTGGCCTGACTGGCCCTCCTACTCTGCTCTAAAGAAAGTCAATGATCATGGTGAAGGGGTGAGCCCATATCAATAACACACCAGACTACAGGCTCATGTGTTCATGTTATAGTGGCCTACCTCACATGAACCTGTTTGAAACCTGATGACCCCATGATGTGATTATTTATATCTTAAAACCTTTAACAACTATATTTAGATGTTCATAAATATCTACATTTATGTATAAATACATGTGTAGCAGTTAGACAAACATAATTAATAGATCTCATTAATACCTATTTTATATGTACTAAAAAATAAAGTTTACTAAGCCCCTTTTTGTTTTAATTTATTAATGAGACAAAATGATTTGTGCTTAAAGTCATATACTGTTGTGTCTCAAACGGATAGACTAGGTTATTCATTATTTGCCTAATAGTTGCTTAAAATGCTACAATAACATTTGCAATTCGTTTTTAATCTGCCATGTACGGTATCAACGTCTCTCAGCCACACACACACACACACACACACACACACCACACACACACCACACACACACACACACACACACCACACACACACACCACACCACACACACACACACACACACACACACACACACACACACACACACACACACAGAGAGACGGACAATAAGAGTCACCTTTAGACTGAAAGCAGCACTTCCTCTGAGAGAGGCCGCTACAGGAGGGAAGCTGGAATACTTCCACTTCCAGCAGCGGCTGAATCCACACTGAACCAGAGTGTTACCAGAAGTCAAAGAGGAAGTAACTTTCAGGGAGCGGCTGCTGCTGTGTTTTCTGCTTCACTCGGAGAATAAATGGCTTCCAGATTAGAGGAAGATATCTGCTGTTCTGTCTGCCATGGAGTCTTTAGAGATCCTGTGGTCCTGTCCTGCAGCCACAGCTTCTGTAGAGACTGTCTGCAGAGCTGGTGGACGGGGAAAGTGATCAAAGAGTGTCCACTTTGTAAGAGACGATCTTCACGGTCAGAGCCTCCTTCTAACCTGGTGCTAAAGAACCTGTGTGAGAGTTTCCTACAGGAGAGAGATCAGAGATCTCCAGAGGCTCTCTGCAGTCTGCACTCTGAGAGACTCAGACTCTTCTGTCTGGACCATCAGCAGCCAGTGTGTGTCGTCTGCAGAGATTCAAGAACACACAACAACCACAGATTCAGACCCATCGATGAAGCGGCTCAGGATCTCAGAGAGGAGCTCCAGAGATCTCTGAAGCCCTTCAAGAAGAAACTGAAGCTCTTTGAGGAAGTTCAAGTGGACTTTGATCAAACAGCAGGACACCTGAAGGTCCAGGCTCGACGCACAGAGACGCAGATTAAGGATCAGTTTAAGAAGCTTCACCAGTTTCTAGAAGAGGAAGAGGAGGCCAGGATGGCTGCCCTGAGGGAGGAAGAGGAGCAGAAGAGGAAGATGATGAAGAAGAAGATGGAGGCTGTGAGCAGAGAGATAGCAGCTCTTTCACACACAGTCAGAGCCACAGAGGAGGAGCTGAGAGCTGGAGACGTCTCCTTCCTGCACAACTACAAGGCTGCAGTGGAGAGGCTGCAGCGCCCCCTGCTGGAGGATCCACAGCTGCCCTCAGGCTCTGATAGACCAGGCCAAACACCTGGGCAACCTCAGCTTCAACATCTGGAGCAAGATGAAGGACACGGTGTCCTATTGCCCTGTGATCCTGGACCCAAACACTGCCGGTTCAAACCTCATCGTGTCTGAAGGTCTGACCTCTGTGAGAGCAGGAGAGGAGGAACAGGAACTTCCTAATAATCCAGAGAGGCTTGATGGTTTATATTTCTCTGTCCTGGGCTCTGAGGGCTTTAACTCAGGGATTCACAGCTGGGACGTCCAGCTCGGGGACAGTGGATACTGGGAACTGGGAGTGTTAGCAGAGTCTGTTGATAGGATCAGGAAGGGAGACTTTGAGTCTGGGTTATGGACAATGTGGTTCTGCGATGGTGAATACTCTGCAGACTCCTCACTCAATCGAAGTGTTGTTCTCCCATTTCAGAAGGAGCTCCAGAGGGTCAGAGTGGATCTGGACTGGGACGGAGGAACCTTGACGTTCTCTGATCCTGAGACTAACACACACATCCACACCTTCACACACACTTTCACTGAGAGGCTGTTTCCATACATGAACACTGGGGGTGAAGTGCAGATTCTCCCAGTGAAGATCTCTGTGAGGGGAGAACAACAGGAATAGATGATGATGATGACGACGATGACGACGACGATGGTGATGACGATGACGATGACGGTGACGGTGACGGTGACGGTGACGGTGACGATGACGATGACGATGATGACGATGACGACGGCGACCGCGACGATGGTGATGGTGATGGTGATGATGACGATGGCGATGGCGATGGCGATGGTGATGGTGATGACGATGACGACGACGACGACGACGACGGTCGACGGCGACGACGACGACGACGACGACGACGGCGACGACGACGACGACGACGACGACGACGACGACGACGGCGGCGACGGCGATGATGATGATGACGATGTTTGGTAAAGTTGAATCAGCAGATGTATTGTTTTGATATCATAAATATTATTCATGTATACCTAAAGACTTAAAGTCAGAACCCTTAGATGTTGTCTCCTGTGTAAAAGGGATTTTATTTGAAATCATCTGTTCAACGTAATTCATCATGTGTGTCGGGGCCACTGATACTGAAAGTTAACCTCAGAAAAGGCCCAGAGTTTATTAGCCTCCTATCTCTAACCTAGATGTTATCATGTTTGCATATTATAATGATGTGTGTTTCCTCAGATATAGAAATGTGTAGAATGTTTTTGGGTTTCCTCACATGTTTCCTCTAATTCAGCTTGTTGTCTTTATCATTTAAACATGTTATCCTTTTTAATCACGTGTAACTGTGTATCGAGTTAAATTCAATAAAAACAGGTAGACCTTTGTGGTCCACTGAAAGACAGCAGTTTCTCCTTTTGTTCATTCCTTTACAGATGGGGCATCTTATTTCGGACGCCAGCATACAGCTTCCTGCCTACTACCAGCCAGTTACCTGCCTAAGACCTGCCAAAGACCAGTATCGGGAATGTTAAGCCCTCCCACTATTTTCCAATTTCAGGGTTTAACCAGGAGATGGCGCTATATATTAAATAACTATGGCCAAACTAAGACTTAGTTTTTCACAAGAGAAAATGCAGATATTATATAAAAAACTAAAGTTAAAATCTTGTTTTTAATGCCCCAAGAGCAATAAAAACACTTGTTAAAAAAATCCTGAGTGAGGCTTTCATAAATTGCATTTAGCTGACGCTTTTATCCAAAGCGACTTACTATTTAATAAATGATAAATGATTATTCATAACAAATATGAGTGATGTGTGATTATTATTCATGCTATATACTGATATAGGGCTAAGTAAGCAATCAATCCTGCAAATTAACCCTTAGTTGTTCAATATATTTATTCAGACAATGTGAGTAGAAATACAGAAATTCTGCTCCCACCTAAGGCCAACGTTGCAATATTACAACATTTCCCTAAAAACGTACCAAAACGTAAACATTTTTAAAACTCTTTCATTTCTGCTCCAGAGCAGTTAAATTGGGATTTGATATGTGGGGGGGTTCTGTTAGAAGGTGCGACGGGGGGGGGGGAGAGTTAGACGCTCGTGAATTGTCAACGGGGGGGGCCTCTCTGCACGGAGGAGCCGCGGAGAAGAGACACACGTTCACTAAGCCGAATCACAGTGATCTGCTATTTTAAAGTAAATTCAACACATATCGACCCTAAATATAGCATATATTAAGAACGAGAAAGTGTTAACATCGTTTTTTGTAAACATATGACAAATGTGCGAGGGTGATGACATCAGAGCATCGTCCTATGGGCTTAGCCCCGGACAGGTACAACAGGTATTCACTCAGAGGGGGGTAGGTACCCATTTACATGTCAAAAATCAACATACAGTACTTCCTCCACAAAAGCAGCCTTCTGTTTATTCAACGTGGTGGGGGCCGAAGGAACCGGGCAGAGTTTTTCGCCGGTCAACGTGTGTGAAAGTTTAAATCTTCCTTATTGAGCTTTAAAACAAATGAATAACGACTATATATAATAATAAAATAAACACCGGCATTAAAAAAAAAGTCATGAAAGAGATAAGGAGGAGAAAAGGTTTAAGGAAGTAAGCAAGGAATACAGAATGTCGAAATTAATCCTCTGTTTCACGCGATGTCGAACATTGAAAAGTCCTTATAAAATGATAGAATTTAAAAGAGTCTTGAAAAAGCATGGTGATGGCAATAAATGCATTAATGAATCCCCAAAATCTACAGAATACATTTAATTTAAGGGGAGCAGTTACTGAGAAGTATATAATGAGAACTGCTACCAATGGTGGCCTATTTAGTTTATTAAGAAATACATATTTTTAGCTATTCATTCGCAGAAGTGATCTATCTAAGTTCTATTCATATTCTTGACGGGAAGAGTTAGTATACAATAGGCTTTAAGGCGAGACACCCCAGGTGAATAGGGTATTTTTTTTAACTTAAAGATATCAGCTAAATATTTCTCCAGTTAATTACTTACAATAAGGCAATTGTTTTTTGTATTACAAGTTTTCTGAAATAGCATGTTTAAATATGCAAATGAACCATTATCTCATGAAATATGCGCACATTTTAACACATTTCAGGAACCGAAATCTGAACTTTGGATAAAGCCAGGATCAAATTATTGTTTCATTTTGTAGTCATATTAGTATCTAAGGCTTTTACAGAAGGAATTTTGGATATCTCTTTGTATCACTCCATAAATCAGAAAATACTGTCAACAGCCCTAAAATATCAATTTTCACCATGTTTTTAGGTATAAAATGTTATATAATTCAGGCTATGAATTATATATGACCAAACCCTTCTGTAAAGCCTTCATAATATTGATAGGAATATAACTGGAAGGTTTGGTGTATGTAACTGCTACTGAAGTGGAAATTTCGAACTCAGAGTAGGAGAAAAAACTCATTTTGAGAAAACGACCTTTAAAGATTGCAGTGTGACGCTAGCTAAACCCTCCTGTTATCTGGATGATAGCTTGCGCATCGACGCACTCCGTGAAGGTATTTCATGTTCGGGGTCATTTGTTTTTTGTATAACCTTGCTTTGTGCAAGTGACAATTGTTGTCGTCTCTCTGTGAACGTTTTTTTCTCCGTTATTTTGCCATTTTCAGATTTAAATTTCTAGCGGAAAGCTAACCAGGAAGTGCTTTAGCACACCACGTGACGCATCTGAACGAATCACATTGTCAGAAATTGACACCAGCCAATGAGATTCCGTTACAAGCTTCATAGTTGTATTTATCATCTAAATTTGCCGAAACAAGTTTAATATTCTGAAAGCCAAGACTTTGTTTATTTGAAATCAGATGAAAACAAACTGTAACGGACCCTGCCGTGTTATCTTGATATTTCCGGCACAGACCCTTTCATACCGGCAATGCGCGATAGAAAGAACAGGAACTGCGACAGCATAAATATGCGAACACAAACCTACAGACTGCTGGAGAAGAGATATCACAGGGGGGGGTTGGGACACACACATTCCGATGGCCAATTAGTTTTAAACAAAGAGTAGGCTATATTCAACATATGGGTGGGGGCTGGTGAACGGTATGGTCAATGTTTGTAAACACTGTGACATTTTGACTTTATTTGATCATTTCAGTTAAAAACTAACGTTCATATTTCATATTACTGTTTTGCCTGGCTGGACCTGTAATTTACAGGAAAGGAGTGCACGCTACTAAAGAGACACGCTACCATGGAAACCAAACAATGGTGTTGCTGTATTGAAGTCCGAGTGGAAACAGTCATATTTGGAGCGTTATGTTAGAATGAAACAGTCAGGTCGTGACTCACAAAAAAAGTGTTACTTCACTAACTGTAAGCTTGTCACTCAGAGTAACCTACACATTAGTACCAGACATACTGTACATTGTGGTGATTGACATTATTCACCCACGGATCTATGGGTTGGGGTATTGTTCCGCACGGACATTTTAGTGAACCAGACCAGCTGTTTCCGCCGGTCTTCGCTTCCCGGGCATGAAGTTGTTACAAGTGTGTTCAGATGCTAAATAAAAGTTTAGCTTGTACTTTTGATACCCCGCCTCTCGGCACCACAACATCCAGTTTACTGTATTTCACATGAGCGATGTCGAACATTGAAAAGTCCTTATAAAATCTGTTATTAGATCAGTACTTTTCTTATATGACTATTATTGACTTGAACACTGAGAATGTATTTATTAACTTCAGACATTTGAAATATTTGAAATCAGATGAAAAACAAACTCTATGATTACTATGCCTTACTGTACATTCATAATTTCAGCCGGAGGTAGGTGGTAGGCGTTGCGGAGGAGCAGATTGCGAGTGAGGTGCCTGTTCTAAACGAACTATTCAGCTGTTATAAAGCATTAATAAAAAGTCATGAAAGAGATAAGGAGGAGAAAAGGTTTAAGGAAGTAAGCAAGGAATACAGAATGTTTTCGTTACGTTACTTTCATTGTGGGGAAAAATAACACCCATCCTGATCGTTTCAATGAAGTTGAATACAGAATATTCATATTTGTCAGTGATTTCATGTCAATTCGGCGAACATAAACATAAATGATGATGATTAAATTAGGATTAAAAATCGGGAGAGCCGGCTCGTTCGTTTTTTTTTCGACTAAACAACATTATTTTGTTAAATAACAACATGGTGATGTTTTGTAAATGATTACATGTCTTATTTAGCACAGACTATGATCCTATCCGTGACATATGGATCTTAACAACAAAGGAGTTGATTTCACATGACTCCAGTGTGGAACCCCACTGCACCCCCTGGTGGATCAATGATCCATTGCAGCTGGCTTCACAATAATTAATGTATTTATCACGGGGGCGGTATCAAGTCAGACTGGGGGCCGGCCGGCCATCACGGAACATGCACGAACCAATCACGACCCTCGCATTTTAAACTGTCCAAAATAAGACGCTCCATCTGTATATCTGAGGTTTCTCCAGCAACGTTCGGTAAGACCCTCTGTGGTTTCTCCAGCATCGTTCGGTAAGACCCTCTGTGGTTTCTCCAACATCGTTCGGTAAGACCCTCTGTGGTTTCTCCAACATCGTTCGGTAAGACCCTCTGAGGTTTCTCCAACATCGTTCGGTAAGACCCTCTGTGGTTTCTCCAGCATCGTTCGGTAAGACCCTCTGTGGTTTCTCCAGCATCGTTCGGTAAGACCCTCTGAGGTTTCTCCAGCATCGTTCGGTAAGACCCTCTGAGGTTTCTCCAGCATCGTTCAGTAAGACCCTCTGAGGTTTCTCCAACATCGTTCAGTAAGACCCTCTGAGGTTTCTCCAACATCGTTCAGTAAGACCCTCTGTGGTTTCTCCAACATCGTTCGGTAAGACCCTCTGAGGTTTCTCCAGCATCGTTCAGTAAGACCCTCTGAGGTTTCTCCAACATCGTTCAGTAAGACCCTCTGAGGTTTCTCCAACATCGTTCAGTAAGACCCTCTGAGGTTTCTCCAGCATCGTTCAGTAAGACCCTCTGAGGTTTCTCCAACATCGTTCAGTAAGACCCTCTGAGGTTTCTCCAACATCGTTCAGTAAGACCCTCTGAGGTTTCTCCAACATAGTTCAGTAAGACCCTCTGAGGTTTCTCCAACATCGTTCAGTAAGACCCTCTGAGGTTTCTCCAGCATCGTTCGGGAAGACCCTCTGAGGTTTCTTGTTGTTACTGTAATGAGTTAATCTGTGAGAAGGACAGCGTTAGATGTGTTGAGGCAGAAGAGTAGGACGGAGGATTCGTGACCCTAAATCACTAAAAGCTCTTCAACACCAACCGTTTACACACATTCATACTGGGAGCAGGGCTGTAAGAAGCAGTCAGTAAGAAGCAGTCAGTAAGAAGCAGTCAGGAAGAAGCGGTCAGTAAGAAGCAGTCAGTAAAAGCAGTCAGTAAGAAGCAGTCAATAAGAAGCAGTGAATAAGAAGCAGTCTGTAAGAAGCAGTCTGTAAGAAGCAGTCAGTAAGAAGCAGTCAGGAAGAAGCAGTCAGTAAGAAGCAGTCAATAAGAAGCAGAAGCAGTCAATAAGAAGCGGTCAATAAGAAGCGTCAATAAGAAGCGGTCAATAAGAAGCGGTCAATAAGAAGCGGTCAATAAGAAGCGGTCAATAAGAAGCAGTCAATAAGAAGCAGTGAATAAGAAGTAGTCAATAAGAAGCAGTCTGTAAGAAGCAGTCTGTAAGAAGCAGTCAGTAAGAAGCAGTCAGGAAGAAGCAGTCAGGAAGAAGCGGTCAGTAAGAAGCAGTCAGTAAAAGCAGTCAGTAAGAAGCAGTCAATAAGAAGCAGTGAATAAGAAGTAGTCAATAAGAAGCAGTCTGTAAGAAGCAGTCTGTAAGAAGCAGTCAGTAAGAAGCAGTCAGGAAGAAGCAGTCAGTAAGAAGCAGTCAATAAGAAGCAGAAGCAGTCAATAAGAAGCGGTCAGTAAGAAGCGGTCAATAAGAAGCGGTCAATAAGAAGCGGTCAATAAGAAGGAGTCAATAAGAAGCGGTCAATAAGAAGCGGTCAATAAGAAGCAGTCAGTAAGAAGCGGTCAGTAAGAAGCGGTCAATAAGAAGCGGTCAATAAGAAGCGGTCAATAAGAAGCGGTCAATAAGAAGCGGTCAGTAAGAAGCGGTCAGTAAGAAGCGGTCAGTAAGAAGCGGTCAGTAAGAAGCGGTCAGTAAGAAGCGGTCAATAAGAAGCGGTCAATAAGAAGCGGTCAATAAGAAGCGGTCAATAAGAAGCGGTCAATAAGAAGCGGTCAATAAGAAGCGGTCAGTAAGAAGCGGTCAGTAAGAAGCGGTCAATAAGAAGCGGTCAGTAAGAAGCGGTCAGTAAGAAGCGGTCAGTAAGAAGCGGTCAGTAAGAAGCGGTCAGTAAGAAGCGGTCAATAAGAAGCGGTCAATAAGAAGCGGTCAATAAGAAGCGGTCAATAAGAAGCGGTCAATAAGAAGCGGTCAATAAGAAGCGGTCAGTAAGAAGCGGTCAGTAAGAAGCAGTCAGTAAGAAGCGGTCAGTAAGAAGCAGCTAACAGCAGGCAGCATGTTTCCTTAGCAAAACTCTTCTTCTTTAAAGTTTATACTGTTGGAATATCAGATTAACATATTTTGGACACACAGTTTGGAGAAAAAGTTGTAGTATTTTGAGAAAAAAACATCGCTTAAAGGTCCCATGTCATGGCCATTTCTACTGATCATAATTCCATTGTTGAGGTCTACTAGAATAGATTTACATTGTTCAATGTTCCAAAATCACATTGGTTTCTCATTCAGCATCTCTGTATAGTAGGGATGTGCATCTCCATCACTGAGGCCGATGCAATGCGCATCTCGATACGTTGCCACGATACGATGCATTAACGATACATTTGAAACACCAGGCGATGCGATACGATACGACTCACCCCTGTTGCGATATAGTTCGATACGATTTGATTCAACATTATGCGATACGGGGCGATACGGGGCGATACGGGGCGATACGGGGCGATACGGGGCGATTCAATACAATGCAAAAATAATTCAATATGGTACAACAGAGGATTTTTGTTTTATTCCTTATATTAAGCAGATCATACATTAACAAAAAAGTGCTTCACATATTTGGTTCTCTCTGCTAGTACTGCGCATCCCATCATGCTGTTTATTTTTTTACCTTTTTTACCTTAAAAAACTCTCCAGAGTAGGCCTACAGTACAATTGTATAACACCTCACAGTTAAACCATTTAAGGATGCATTGCCCATGATTAACAATGTGCAAATAACAACTACCATCGTGCACTACCCCCTGATGTGCTTAACACTCATTCATAGGCTAACTCACCAGAGAGCAGAAAGCAGTGGTTTCTATAGGAACAATAAAGAAAATAACCTTTCACAAACAGGTCTTTCATAACTGCTTACAGTAAGGAAGACATTTAAACTAGTATTGGCAGTCACAGGCTGTTGTAAACTAAACACCACTCTCTCTGACATTACACCTCACTGAGTGATTGAACTCATATGTCTAACTTTCAGGTTTCTCTTTTCAGCCGCAGACCCCATGTTGCCTCTTTATGTGCGTCGCTAAGTTCCTCGTACTACTTGTGTACTTTAAAGCGGCACGGCATCGTTTACAATTTGCAAGCGATTTTTCAAGTTGTCCGTCTTCCTTGAAAAATTCGAAGTGTTGCCAAACGTTTGATTTGTAGGTATTTTTCGGTGCGCTGTGTTCTCTTTCTCCTCGACTTCCATGTGTGTTGATAACTGAGACTCTCGGCCTCCGTAGTGCGGAGCAAAGATCAAAGATCGTCTCTGCTGAGTGCTGACAGGATGAGAGGATATTATATGAATGAATCGGTTTTTTACCGATGCAAAGACGCTACAATCGATGCATCGCGAGTTCAACCCAAACTGTAGCCGATGTGCACTCTTTCAACCGGTGCACTCTTTCAACCGGTGCACTCTTTCAACCGGTGCACTCTTTCAACCGGTGCACTCTTTCAACCGGTGCACTCTTTCAACCGGTGCACTCTTTCATCCGGTGCACTCTTTCAACCGGTGCACTCGCATCTTGAACGTTTATGCCGGTGCACCGATGCGAATCGGTGAATCTTAACATCCCTACTATAATGTGTATTCACTCTCCGTCCTAAACGCCTTGTTGGAGCTCCTGCCCCCCCCCCTCCCTGTGAGCCCACTGTGCTCTGATGTGTGATTATGTGTTACAACGGCGTTAGCAACCAGAAAATGACACCAGTAACGACAAACAGATGAGAATGCTGCGTGGGGTCTGGGTGCCGTGTTGGCGGGACGTTGCGGGGCTCGCTGCTGAGAGGAGCGGACAGTGTGAGCTGGCACTGGTGTATTTCCTTGTTGCTGCGTGGGGTCTGCGAGACACAGCGAAACCCAGCCCGAGCACACACACAGACACTCACACACACACACTCACACACACACTCACAGCTTCGCCGCGTCCCGCCGTCTCAGGCTGAGAAATCCACGGAGCTGCAGCTGAGAAAAGATTGAGTGTGTGTGTGTGTGAGGAAGGGAGCGGTGGGACCGGAACCGTAGGCCCTAGGTTGGTGACAGGGGTCGAGGCCGGGGGCGGCGGCCGCGTCGTGGAGGTCGAGCCAGCACCACTGGCTGGTCCAAATCCAGGTGATCAGCCTTCACCCGGACCACCGAGACGTGCTCGGCCCTGCCACCCAGGTCCACCACCAAGTGCTTGCCCCCGTGTTCCAAGACTCGGAAAGGCCCGTCGTAACGGGGCTGCAGGGGACCCTGTGAGCGTCGTGCCGGATGAACACGTGCTCCACCGAGCGAAGCCCCACGGGAACCCGGGACAACGGAGTGCCGTGCTGAGCAGTGGGTATCGGAGCAAAAGGCCTTAGCGGTGTCCTGTAGGAAAGCGCCCTGGGCTGTCGCCGACCAGGGGGCCGATGTGTTGGTGAGGAAATCCCCTGGAACCCGCAGCGGCTGACCGTAGACCATCTGTCGTTAGGCTGACCCTGAGGGCCGCCTTCATGGAGTGATGGAAACGCTCGCAGAGGCCGTTGGCCTGAGGGTGACAAGCGGTTGTCCGGTGGAGCTTAACCCTCGAACCCACGGCGTTACAAAGCTCGGACGTGAACTGCGAACCGGTCTGAGGAAATGGGATGCCGAAAACAACACACCCATGGCCCGGGCTATGTCGACTCGCTGTCGACGCGAGTGGGACCGCCTCCGGCCAGCAGGTCGTCCTATCCACTATAGTCAGGAGCAGGGACGTGCACAGACATTTGGAGGGGCTATTGCTCTAACTGGAAAAAGGGTCTCCCCCCCCCTCTGAAAAAAACACAAGACCTTTTGAAAATTCTAACTTGTTTTTTATGTAAAAGGTTCATAAAATAAAATACAACACTGTCATTGCAAGTGACACTCAGTTTACTTTTATGGGATTTGATATGTGGGGGGCTCTGTGTGGAGGTGCGAGAGGGGGGCGGAGGTCGAGGATCTCATTATTTGACCTTAAGGGATATACACTGTGGCCCTAAAGCAACTGCTCCATTATCTGTATCAAATGCACACATTGATGCCACCAAATGACACAAAGTAGAAAGTACTACAAATAAACTGGAATTCATTTACATCTTAAATTATTAACACAAAAAAAGGTTTACAAATATCCAACCTTCAAATAGCTTTTTTAAATCAACACTGCTCTGCACACTTGATAAAGAACATTTGTGTGGAAATCTCAATTCCTTTGTAGGGCTGCGTGAGTATGGCCAAAAGTATGGGAGTAAATCTCACTGTAAACTATTTCATCATCACCAAATTCTGTGTTATTATGACCGATCATAACTCAGCTTTATGCAGACATACATTTAGCATGGTGTACAGGGCCGGTTATTGGCATAGGGCGCCAGATCTGGGGGGGCGCTGCGCTGGCAGCTCTGGGAGGGAAAAAACATTTTTGACTGTTTGCGCTCATCCTAATTTTCGGCCTTGATGTAACAACATTCATAATTAAGTAAATGTAACACCCTTTTCACCCCGGTTACACTTTTCATTCTCCCTGTACGATGGGCGCTGGAAGTGATGAAAGTGGGGGGTGTTGGCTTATCAGGCGCCCGCAGCTCACAGCCAAAGTGGGCGTGGGAGAGAGAGAGAGAGATAAATGCAATTTATGTAAACACATATTTCCAAGGCACTCCTTTATAATTATTTGGATAAACAGGTTTGAAATCATTCCAATGTATACTATAGGACAGTAAACCAGACATATTGTTTAAAACTGGAGATATACAAAAATATGCATAAATAAAGTTAACTAGTAAAATAAGATATGAATGAACCACACAAATAAAATAAGTTACATTTATTTGTTATTGGCTATGTTACATATTTGGTTATTAAAATGTAAACCGATCTTTTTCATATGGGTGTTTAGAATTGGGGTGAAAGGGAACGAGTGTGCTCATGAGGGGGTGAAAGGGAACGAGTGTGCTCACGAGGGGGTGAAAGGGAACGAGTGTGCTCACGAGGGGGTGAAAGGGAACGAGTGTGCTCACGAGGGGGTGAAAGGGAACGAGTGTGCTCACGAGGGGGTGAAAGGGAACCAGTGTGCTCACGAGGGGTGAAAGGGAACGAGTGTGCTCACGAGGGGTGAAAGGGAACGAGTGTGCACACGAGGGGGTGAAAGGGAACGAGTGTGCTCACGAGGGGGTGAAAGGGAACGAGTGTGCTCACGAGGGGGTGAAAGGGAACCAGTGTGCTCACGAGGGGGTGAAAGGGAATGAGTGTGCTCACGAGGGGGTGAAAGGGAACGAGTGTGCTCACGAGGGGGTGAAAGGGAACGAGTGTGCTCACGAGGGGGTGAAAGGGAACCAGTGTGCTCACGAGGGGGTGAAAGGGAACGAGTGTGCTCACGAGGGGGTGAAAGGGAACGAGTGTGCACACGAGGGGTGAAAGGGAACGAGTGTGCTCACGAGGGGGTGAAAGGGAACGAGTGTGCTCACGAGGGGTGAAAGGGAACCAGTGTGCTCACGAGGGGGTGAAAGGGAACGAGTGTGCTCACGAGGGGGTGAAAGGGAACGAGTGTGCTCACGAGGGGGTGAAAGGGAACGAGTGTGCTCACGAGGGGGTGAAAGGGAACGAGTGTGCTCACGAGGGGTGAAAGGGAACGAGTGTGCTCACGAGGGGGTGAAGGGAACGAGTGTGCTCACGAGGGGTGAAGGGACGAGTGTGCTCACGAGGGGGTGAAAGGGAACGAGTGTGCTCACGAGGGGGTGAAAGGGAACGAGTGTGCTCACGAGGGGGTGAAAGGGAACGAGTGTGCTGATGAGGGGGTGAAAGGGAACGAGTGTGCACATGAGGGGGTGAAAGGGAACGAGTGTGCTCATGAGGGGGTGAAAGGGAACGAGTGTGCTGATGAGGGGGTGAAAGGGAACGAGTGTGCTCATGAGGGGTGAAAGGGAACGAGTGTGCTCATGAGGGGGTGAAGGGAACGAGTGTGCTCATGAGGGGGTGAAAGGGAACGAGTGTGCTCATGAGGGGGTGAAAGGGAACGAGTGTGCTCATGAGAGGGTGAAGGGAACGAGTGTGCTCATGAGGGGGTGAAAAGGGAACAGTGTGCTCACGAGGGGGGGAAAGGGAACGAGTGTGCTCACGAGGGGGTGAAAGGGAACGAGTGTGCTCACGAGGGGGTGAAAGGGAACGAGTGTGCTCACGAGGGGGTGAAAGGGAACGAGTGTGCTCACGAGGGGTGAAAGGGAACGAGTGTGCACATGAGAGGGTGAAAGGGAACGAGTGTGCTCACGAGGGGGTGAAAGGGAACGAGTGTGCTCACGAGGGGGTGAAAGGGAACGAGTGTGCTCACGAGGGGGTGAAAGGGAACGAGTGTGCTCACGAGGGGGAAAGGGAACGAGTGTGCTCACGAGGGGGTGAAAGGGAACGAGTGTGCTCACGAGGGGGTGAAGGGAACGAGTGTGCTCACGAGGGGTGAAAGGGAACGAGTGTGCTCACGAGGGGGTGAAGGGAACGAGTGTGCTCACGAGGGGTTGAAAGGGAACGAGTGTGGCTCACGAGGGGGTGAAAGGGAACGAGTGTGCTCACGAGGGGGTGAAAGGGAACGAGTGTGCTGATGAGGGGGTGAAAGGGAACGAGTGTGCTCATGAGGGGGTGAAAGGGAACGAGTGTGTTCATGAGGGGGGTGAAAGGGAACGAGTGTGCTCATGAGGGGGTGAAAGGGAACGAGTGTGCTGATAGATGAGCAAACAGTGCACTACTAAAGGAAATCACATCACAGTTCAACTTGAGAAGGAGAAGGAAAGGAGAAGGGAAAGGAGAAGGAGAAGGAGAAGGAGAAGGAGAAGGAGAAGGAGAAGGAGAAGGAGAAGGAAAGGGAAAGCAGTCATTAAGAAGAAAGGGATGGAGATCTGGCAGAAAGGTGGGAGGAAGACCAGAGAGGCAAAGAGTATCATAAAGTTCAACAGACAATCACAATTAATATTTATAAGAAACAGAAGGGAGGAAATCATGATCGCTAGACTCACACTGGATCACACTGCTTTGAATGGTACGCTGTATGTCATGGGAAAAGAGATAAGTGTGGGAGCTGTGGAGCTAAAGAACATGTGGAACATCTCTTATCACATTGTGACATCTATAAAGCTGAACGAGAACACTACAGGCTGGAGGTATAGAGCAGGGGGTCAAACTCAAGGCCCGGGGCCAAATCCGGCCCGCCACTTCATTTTCTGTGGCCCCATAAGAGCTTGCAAAAAATATGATATGTTTATTATACGGTTACATGCTACTTTAAAGAAGCACGTTGCCCATAAACTACATGTCCCACAATGCATCTCAAATTTGACTTTTTTCTCAGAATTAGTCTTTTTTTTTCAAAATATGCCTTTTTTCTTAGAATTTGCCTTTTCTCAGAATTATATATTTTTTCCAAAATGTTGCTTCCCCCCCCCCAAAAATATTACTTTTTTCCAGAATGTGGCTTTCTTTTTAAATCATTTTGTGACATTCTCACTGAACAGACTTGCAATTATTTGCCCCAGACTTCTGCTTTCAGACGTAGTTAATTATGAAGTTATTACCCTATCTGATAATAATCCAATGCAGAGGCAATGATGTAATATAATACATTATTTTATATATATTAAATATTTATATATGGATTTTTATATAGTCTTAAAGTTACAACCGGCCCTTTGAGTGCAACCATAATGCTGATGTGGCCCGTGATGAAATTGAGTTTGACCCCCCTGGTATCGAGGCAGAGAGGGAGAGGGGCTGGTGTTCTGGGAACAGAAGGATGAGAGCTACCAGAAAGGCACTGTTTACCTTTCTGAGGGAAACGGGTAGGAACAATAATCTAACATTAGGTCAGGAAAGATCATGGATTTTTATTTTGTTTTGATATTTATTTATTTTTGATTAGATCATAGATAGATACGTCCATGAGCTAAGAGATGGAATGATCTGATGATTCACACTCATGTACAGTAGGTGGCGGTCTGCACCTTTAAAGTCGTTTGCAATCCGCCAAAAACCGAGAGAAGAAGAAGAAGATGCTTTTACTTTGAAAGAAACGGAAGTTGTTATTTTGAAAAGCGGAAATCGCTTTGTTTACATTGTTAGCATCTCTGCTCCGTGCTTCAGCTAACAGCTAGCAGGTGGATGTTGTCCCGCACAGCTTTGACTGTAAATTGTAGTTTTATAGGTTTATCTAAATGTGTTCAGTCATTCCAAGCTAACCGGCTAACAGTGCTAACGGTCAGGAGCTCATCCGGAAACAGGAAGATGCCCAAAAAAGGAAAAGCGGTGAGTTATTAGAGACGTTAAAAACCAGCGTGACGTCACACAGAGCATCGCGTACCTTCAGAGGTGTAAAGTAACTAAGTACATTTACTCAAGTACTTACTTCAGTACAATTTAGAGGTACTTGTACTTCACTTGAGTATTTCAGGTTAATGCTACCTTGTACTTCAACTCCTCTACAGTTCAGAGGTACATGGTGTACTTTTACTCCACTACATGTATTTAATCCCTTTAGTTACTTCACAGATGTGGATGAATGATATGAAATATAATCAAGTGTTAAATCAGACTTTAGTTCCACCTGGAGTAAATCCACAAGCTACCCTGCAGTATACAAAGTCATTCAAACTAGCTGCACCTTTACCAGCTTTGAGAACACTTTCATGATCAATCATTATAAAACATATCATATATATTATTCTGAAATGGACCAATCTGCACAATGACTACTTTTACTGTCGCTACTTTCACTATATTTTGATGAATACTTTTCTACTTTCACTTGAGGAACATTTTGAATGCAGGACTTTTACTGTAACAGAGTATTCCTACACTCTGGTACTTCTACTTTGATTCAAGAACAAGATCCGAGTACTTATATATTTATTTATATATAAGCAGGTCAAAGGTCAGCCGGCTGCAGCGGTTCAGCAGGAAGCTCCTCCTTCTCCGGTGACTCGAGATAAAAGTGGAGCCGTTACCGTTATCGTTCACGCCAAACCAGGCGCCAAGCACAGCGGCATCACAGTGTGTGTGTGTGTGTGTGTGTGTGTGTGTGTGTGTGTGTGTGTGTGTGTGTGTGTGTGTGTGTTGTGTGTGTGTGTGTGTGTGTGTGTGTGTGTGTGTGTGTGTGTGTGTGTGTTGTGTGTGTGTGTGTGTGTGTGTGTGTGTGTGTGTGTGTGTGTGTGTGTGTGTGTGTGTGTGTGTGTGTGTGTGTGTGTGTGTGTGTGTGTGTGTGTGTGTGTGTGTGTGTGTGTGTGTGTGTGTGTGTGTGTGTGTGTGTGTGGTGTGTGTTGTGTGTGAGAGGGAGGTGATATATGGATGGTAAAGGATGTGTGTACTTCTACCTGAGTAAAGGATGTGTGTACTTCTACCTGAGTAAAGGATGTGTGTACTTCTACCTGAGTAAAGGATGTGTGTACTTCTAACCTGAGTAAAGGATGTGTGTACTTTACTGAGAAAGGATGTGTGTACTTCTACTTGAGTAAAGGATGTGTGTACTTCTACTTGAGTAAAGGATGTGTGTACTTCTACTTGAGTAAAGGATGTGTGTACTTCTACTTGAGTAAAGGATGTGTACTTCTACCTGAGTAAAGGATGTGTGTACTTCTACTTGAGTAAAGGATGTGTGTACTTCTCCCTGAGTAAAGGATGTGTGTACTTCTACCTGAGTAAAGGATGTGTGTACTTCTACTTGAGTAAAGGATGTGTGTACTTCTCCCTGAGTAAAGGATGTGTGTACTTCTACTTGAGTAAAGGATGTGTGTACTTCTACCTGAGTAAAGGATGTGTGTACTTCTACCTGAGTAAAGGATCTGTGTACTTCTACCTGAGGAAAGGATGTGTGTACTTCTACCTGAGTAAAGGATGTGTGTACTTCTACCTGAGTAAAGGATGTGTGTACTTCTACCTGAGTAAAGGATGTGTGTACTTCTACCTGAGTAAAGGATGTGTGTACTTCTACCTGAGTAAAGGATGTGTGTACTTCTACCTGAGTAAAGGATGTGTGTACTTCTACCTGAGTAAAGGATGTGTGTACTTCTACCTGAGTAAAGGATGTGTACTTCTACTTGAGTAAAGGATGTGTGTACTTCTACCTGAGTAAAGGATGTGTGTACTTCTACCTGAGTAAGGATGTGTGTACTTCTACCTGAGTAAAGGATGTGTGTACTTCTACCTGAGTAAAGGATGTGTGTACTTCTACCTGAGTAAAGGATGTGTGTACTTGTACCTGAGTAAAGGATGTGTGTACTTCTCCCTGAGTAAAGGATGTGTGTACTTCTACCTGAGTAAAGGATGTGTGTACTTCTCCCTGAGTAAAGGATGTGTGTACTTCTACCTGAGTAAAGGATGTGTGTACTTCTCCCTGAGTAAAGGATGTGTGTACTTCTACTTGAGTAAAGGATGTGTGTACTTCTCCCTGAGTAAAGGATGTGTGTACTTCTCCCTGAGTAAAGGATGTGTGTACTTCTACCTGAGTAAAGGATGTGTACTTCTACCTGAGTAAAGGATGTGTGTACTTCTCCCTGAGTAAAGGATGTGTGTACTTCTACCTGAGTAAAGGATGTGTGTACTTCTACCTGAGTAAAGGATGTGTGTACTTCTCCCTGAGTAAAGGATGTGTGTACTTCTCCCTGAGTAAAGGATGTGTGTACTTCTACTTGAGTAAAGGATGTGTGTACTTCTCCCTGAGTAAAGGATGTGTGTACTTCTCCCTGAGTAAAGGATGTGTGTACTTCTACTTGAGTAAAGGATGTGTGTACTTCTACCTGAGTAAAGGATGTGTGTACTTCTACCTGAGTAAAGGATGTGTGTACTTCTCCCTGAGTAAAGGATGTGTGTACTTCTACTTGAGTAAAGGATGTGTGTACTTCTACCTGAGTAAAGGATGTGTGTACTTCTACCTGAGTACAGGATGTGTGTACTTCTCCCTGAGTAAAGGATGTGTGTACTTCTACCTGAGTACAGGATGTGTGTACTTCTCCCTGAGTAAAGGATGTGTGTACTTCTCCCTCTCTGCCCACGTCTCTTCTTCTCTTGCAGATATCTCTGCGGAGGCGGTGGGCGTCTCCATCGCAGCGCCCCCTACAGACGGAGAAGCGAACACGGAGCTCATCAGATACCTGGCCGAGGTTCTGGACCTGAAGAAAAGTCACATTTCTCTGGACAAGGTTCAGGAACACTTCTCAACACGTCATTACTCACTCACAGCATCTGAGAGGAAACAGGAAGTACTGGAGAGGCTGTGAACATCTCAGATCCTTCTTCTTGGTAGAAGATGAAGGAGGGATCAGCATGAAGGGTGTTCTCCATAACGACCAAGTCGCTGCACATTAACCCTTAGTTATCACACGGCCACATTCTCAACAAAGTGACGACATGACTCACCATATTAATAGAAATGCTTTTAATGATTTAAAAAATAGTTGTATTGATTTAAAATGACATGCATCCGCTAAGGAAAGTAGTCCGTTGTTACCGTTTGAACTACGTAGCAACTGCTTCGATAGCGTTTTGATTACAGATTTGAAAACATGGTTGCTTGCTTTAAAAGTCGCACACTTCATGAGGTCAGACCTTGGAAGTATCTAGATACCCTGCCCTGATGCCAAAGGAACTGCAAACTGAATATGTGTCGCCGTGTGATGTCTATGTCTGGACCGCTGCGTGAAAAGGACCGCTGCGTGAAAAGGACCGCTGCGTGAAAAGGAGGGTTTCTGCCCCGTTACGTCTCCGCTGTTTCCTTGTCCCTCTTGTCTTTCCTTCTCTGGGGACTCATCAGCCATCACCACTCATCCTGTGTTTTCCAAATATCTTCAAATGAATATTAAAATCCTCCATGTTGCTCTCAGACGGGAGACAACGGGAACGTTTGAAAAGCAAACTGAATACAGTTCAATCCACCGGACTTCTTTCTGCAGATGTGAGCGTCCTTAGCAACGGTCAATAAGTCCTTAGCAACGGTCAATAAGTCCTCGACAGCGGTCTGTCTGTTCTGGATTAACAACGTGTCACGTGAATTGACCAATCAGAATCCAGTATTCAACTAAGCCATGTAATACAAATATTCACTTAGCAAAATGGCTTTTTAATAAACACAGAAATCAGTGATTATTATTATTACAAAAATAAAATTAAACATTTTATAACCTTTTTATTATTTAATTCTCTCCTCCTCCCTCTCTCCTCCTCTCACCTCTCTCTCTCTCCTCCTCCCTCTTCCTCTCTCCTCCTATCTCCTCCTCTCACCTCCTATCACCTCCTCTATCTCTCCTATCTCCTCCTCTCACCTCCTCTCCTCCTATCTCCTCCTCTCTCCTCCTCTCACCCCTCCTCTCCTATCTCCTCTCTCACCTCTCTCACCTCCTCTCTCCTATCTCCTCCCTCACCTCCTCTCTCCTCCTATCTCTCCTCTCACCTCCCTCTCCTATCTCCTCTCCTCTCACCTCCTCTCTCCTCCTCTCTCCTCCTATCCTCCTCTCACCTCCTCCCTCCTCCTCTCACCTCCTATCTCTCCTCTCACCTCCTCTCCTCCTCCTCCTCTCCTCCTCCTCTCACTCTCTCCTCCTCTCACCTCCTCTCCTCTCCTCCTCCTCTCACCTCTCACCTCCTCTCTCTCCTCCTCACCTCCTCTCCTCTCTCCTCCTCCTCTCCTCCTCTCACTTCCTCTCTCCTCTCTCCTCCTGCAGGGCTCCAGGTCAGAGACAAAGTGATCAGAGTCGACTCCTCCCTCAGTCCTGAGGAGGTGATGAGGAGAATCAGAGAGGAAGCTGGGTGAGGAAGAGGAGGAGGAGGAAGATGTGCAGTCGCCAACGTCTTCCTACGATTTTGCTTCTAAGGAAAAATGAAAATGTAATTAAATGTTTTTCATTAATTTAATAAAAAATATCCCATTTTTAAAAATGTTCTTTCTTCTTTATTTGTTTCTCCATGTTTGTTAAGCGTGTTGTGGGGGGGGGGGGGGGAGTCCTCGATGTAATAATAAATAACTTCAAACGCCTCCGCCCCTCACCTCCGCCCTGTTCGAGGACATCTTCAAAAAGTAAGACATCGTAACGCCGTGCTCTCCACAAGAACAAGACTCAAGGCTTTATTTCATTCGTACAGAGCTACAGTTTAGATATGACAACGGCCATCTGAGGTCACCGGCTCCTCCAAGAGAGCAACATATAGGACATGAAACAGATCAAATAGTGCAAGTAAATACAAATAGAATAGAAACAAAGACTGTGACCGGAGGGAGGCTGCATGACGCATCGCTGTGAATAATACTCAGTGGACAGGGACAGAGATAGTTAGGTCTTTACTGAATAAACAAATGTGAAGCATACTTTGAAGCAGAGGTGGAGTCCATCAAGAATTCTGTAGTACTTTGAGGTACTTGTACTTTGCATGAGTATTTCATATTTACGTGCACCGCATTCATTTGACACGTGTACTTACGTGTGTGTGTGTGTGTGTGTGTTGTGTGTGTGTGTGTGTGTGTGTGTGTGTGTGTGTGTGTGTGTGTGTGTGTGTGTGTGTGTGTGTGTGTGTGTGTGTGTGTGTGTGTGTGTGTGTGTCTGCTGTTGGGCTCTAAGTGTGTGGGTGTAGTTTTCTGTTTGTCCACTAGATGGTACTCCAAGCTCGTTTCTCCTCAAGTCTTTTCTGTGATTTCCACCTGAGCGATGAACAGAGGTGGAAGAAGTACTCAGGTCTGGTACTTTAGTAAAAGTAGAAGTACTCAGGTCTGGTACTTTAGTAAAAGTAGAAGTACTCAGGTCTGGTACTTGAGTAAAAGTAGAAGTACTCAGATCTTGTACTTGAGTAAAAGTAGAAGTACTCAGGTCTGGTACTTTAGTAAAAGTAGAAGTACTCAGGTCTGGTACTTTAGTAAAAGTAGAAGTACTCAGGTCTGGTACTTTAGTAAAAGTAGAAGTACTCAGATCTTGTACTTTAGTAAAAGTAGAAGTACTCAGATCTTGTACTTTAGTAAAAGTAGAAGTACTCAGATCTTGTACTTTAGTAACAGTAGAAGTACTCAGATCTTGGACTTTAGTAAAAGTAGAAGTACTCAGGTCTTGTACTTTAGTAAAAGTAGAAGTACTCAGGTCTGGTACTTTAGTAAAGTAGAAGTACTCAGATCTTGTACTTTAGTAAAAGTAGAAGTACTCAGATCTTGTACTTTAGTAAAAGTAGAAGTACTCAGATCTTGTACTTTAGTAACAGTAGAAGTACTCAGATCTTGGACTTTAGTAAAAGTAGAAGTACTCAGGTCTTGTACTTAGTAAAAGTAGAAGTACTCAGGTCTGGTACTTTAGTAAAAGTAGAAGTACTCAGATCTTGTACTTTAGTAAAAGTAGAAGTACTCAGATCTTGTACTTTAGTAAAAGTAGAAGTACTCAGATCTTGTACTTTAGTAACAGTAGAAGTACTCAGATCTTGGACTTTAGTAAAAGTAGAAGTACTCAGGTCTTGTACTTTAGTAAAAGTAGAAGTACTCAGGTCTGGTACTTAGTAAAAGTAGAAGTACTCAGATCTTGTACTTTAGTAAAAGTAGAAGTACTCAGATCTTGTACTTTAGTAACAGTAGAAGTACTCAGATCTTGTACTTGAGTAAAAGTAGAAGTACTCAGATCTTGGACTTTAGTAACAGATCTTGTATATATTATATTTATATATATATATATATATATATATATATAATTTAATAGGGAACAATTGAATGCTCAGCTAACACTAGAGTACTTAAATACCTACACACTTGAACTTCAGTGAGGTTTGAATGCAGGATGTTTACTGGGTTATTTTCACTCTGTGGTTTTAATGTTTTTATTTCAATAACTTTGTTGAGCTTGTTTTGAGCTCTGTCTCTATCTCACTGAACAGAGTCCCTGGACGTGAACTGGTTCAGCTGATAAGGCTTATAAAACAAAGGGAGGAGCAGCAGACAGGGGAGGTGTTAAAGGGAAAATAATGAGTCAGACTGCTAGAAGCCATTTTACAGCTGGACGGAGCAGGAGGAGAACAGGGTGAGTGCTGACACACAGGATCTGCTTTAAACACATTCATTATTTACTCTGTTAGACTGATAACATCACTTCTTTGTTAAAAAGCAGCTTCCTAGAGTCCAATGAGACTTCTGCAAACTCTTTGTATTTCCTGCTTGCTGATTCATCAGAGTTACAGACCATGTGACTGTGTGTGTGTGTGTGTGTGTGTGTGGTGTGTGTGTGGTGTGTGTGTGTGTGTGTGTGTGTGTGTGTGTGTGTGTGTGTGTGTGTCAAAGTCAAAGCCAGCTGTATTGTCAATAATTAACAAAAACAAAAAAGGGCCTAGATAAACAGTGTGTGTGTGTGTGTATGTGTGTGTGTGTGTGTGTGTGTGTGTGTGTGTGTGTGTGTGTGTGTGTGTCAAAGTCAAAGCCAGCTGTATTGTCAATAATTAACAAAAAACAAAAAGGGCCTAGATAAACAGTGTGTGTATGTGTATGGGCTCAGAACAGTTCATAATACACACATGCACACAGAAGGATTCACACTTGTATTTCCGGATCCACACTTGTGTTTTTCAATGCACACACAAATGTGTTCCGTTTCATATACATGTAAATAAAATCCAAATACAGAAAAAAGTTTTACATATGTATTTTTGATCCTCACATATTTGTTTTCCGTTTAAATCCCCTGAACCTGCAAACACAAACCGCTTTCTGTGCATGGATCGCTGTGCATTCGTGTGTGGGTTTTTTGAGACTCCCCTGACGGTCACCCGATTCGTACTTGTAATTTTTTCTATCTATAGCCAATCAGATGTCTCCTCAATTCTAAGCCAATCACATGAGCGCGCCCCACGAGGGTAGATTTATTGCGTTCATGTCACTTCATATACGCATTTTGCGCTGTCCGGAGCAGGGTTTCCGCGGACAGAATTTATTTTACCGGACAAATTTGAAACTTACCGGTCATGTTTCAAATAATAAGAATAATAAGAATTGTGTAGCAGCGTTTCCGTTAGGTAATTACCGGACTATGACCGGATAATAACACGGGAGTAAGGATCATCTCTTTTCCTCTCTCCCTCCCTCTCTCCTGACAGCCCGTCAGTTTCTCATGCAGCTCGCTAAAACTTCACTCGCGTTTATGTCCATATCGATCAGATCCAGCTCTCCTGATCGGCCTTTATAGAGAGCACCGATCAAACTATTAAGAGTGAATATCGGCCGATAATGACCGGCGGGGCTCCCCCCGTTGACAGTTCACTGTCTAGCACTGGCTTCGTAGTGCACTGATCGATTAGGCTAAGCTAACCTGTAGCTGCTCCCTCCACACTCACAACAACTTCATACAGACATAAATAAAGCAGCTGTATTCGCCATACAGGAAACACACATTTAAAACGGTTTTGCCTGCCGTTTTTGTGTACACAAGCATTCATTAATGGTTCGGAAAGTGGCACTGTACCTTAATAATATAAAGGCTTGTATTTGCGTGCATTTCCTGCTCGGAAAGTGGCAATGTACTGAGAGTGGAGGTGTCCTGAGATTAGCGCCTGCAGGCAGGCTCCATGGACCTGTCAGCTCCGGACAGCGCAAAATGCGTACATGAAGCGCTACGTCATGAACGCAAGAAATCTACCCTCGTGGGGGCGCGCTCATGTGATTGGCTTAGAATTGAGGAGACATCTGATTGGCTATAGATAGAAAAAATTACAAGTACGAATCGGGTGACCGTCAGGGGAGTCTCAAAAAACCCACACACGAATGCACAGCGATCCATGCACAGAAAGCGGTTTGTGTTTGCAGGTGCAGCGGTTTTAAACGGAAAACAAATATGTGAGGATCAAAAATACATATGTAAAACTTTTTTCTGTATTTGGATTTTATTTACATGTATATGAAACGGAACACATTTGTGTGTGCATTGAAAAACACAAGTGTGGATCCGGAAATACAAGTGTGAATCCTTCTGTGTGCATGTGTGTATTATGAGACTGTTCTGAGCCCATACGGAACACCCTAGACGACGGGAGGTCCACCCACAAATAAAACAGGTTCACATGGATAGGAGACTAGATAAGTTTGCACACTCATCATATACACTACACATTTTTCTTGGATTTTTTAACCTGTTACGCACCGTCCCCCCGGTACCGGGCGGATAAACGCGTCATTTGCAGGAAACAACGTCTAAGGAATCTTAATATTTAATAAACTATGAATGTTTTATATCCATGTAACGGGAAGAAACTCAGCTAACTGATCTTTTAAAAAAAAAAAAAATGTTTAAAAACCACAATGCTAACACTCAGCCTCTGAATTAGCCACGAGCGAAAAATGTAACCTATAACGGCACCTAAACTCACTCATAACTCCCTTATTACTTATCCTAGATGCACAGCCAACCCATCGATTAGCATCTCCTGGAGACACAGAATCGTTTGGTGCCCACCTCAACACTCAGTGATAAACATTTGCGACGCTATAAACAAAAGCGTACATCAGAACATGTGGAGCTAGGTAGCTAGAAACGCTAACATGGCTTACCTTGGTCAAAACTGGTCTTCAATGGCATTAAAACGATAAAAAACGATGCTGCAGTTAATCCATAGGTTAATCCAATGTGTCTGTGTCCTCTTTGAAATGATTTCTGATAATCCATAAGCAATAAAACTGCTTTTTCGTTTCCAAATGTCAGAGCAAGAGATCGGTCCACCCTGATGCTAAATTACATGCGCGAAGCCCCACCTCTTCTCTTCACAACGTGTGTGTGTGGGGGACTCCCCCTTCGATTCTATTGGCTCTAACGGTCAGAAAGAGGTGTCAACCATCAAAATCGACCAAGGGGGCCAGAGATATGGAAAAAAAAAACATTTTCACCCAAATCACCTCAGAGGTGGTGGTTTTGGCTAAACCTCTCTAAAAAGGTCAAATGTCACTTGTTTTGCATCAATCTTGATACAGGGTACTTATTATATGTTGTACTTTGGATTCCTAAAGCTTTTAGTCTACTAACCCATCATCCAAGGGTAGTTTTCACTATAAGTAAAAATAATATTTGGACGGACACTATAATTTACAGTTTTTTACTATGTTCAATCTGAATTTTCTTTAAAATAAAAAACATTTATATTGATTCTGACACTTCTACACCCAACTCACAGATGTAACCTTGCTTTGATAAAAGACATTATTCATATAACCTTTTAGAAGTTAAGTTGTAGTCATTTGTTTTGGGCATGTCATTTTCGAGCCTGAAACATGAAAAACAGGCTTGGTGCTTAACAGGTTAATCCCATAGTCCCTAATATATGTGTAGAAAGGCAGGAAATGGAAATGTGTGTGTGTGTGTGTGTGTGTGTGTGTGTGTGTGTGTGTGTTGTGTGTGGTGTGTGTGTGTGTGTGTGTGTGTGTGTGTGTGTGTGTGTGTGTGTGTGTGACTGTGTGTGTGTGTGTGTGTGGTGTGTGTTGTGTGTGTGTGTGTGTGTGGTGTGTGTGTGTGTGTGTGTGTGTGTGTGTGTGTGACTGTGACTGTGACTGTGACTGTGTGTGTGTGTGTGTGTGTGTGTGTGTGTGTGTGTGTGTGTGTGTGTGTGTGTGTGTGTGTGTGTGTGTGTGTGTGTGTGTGTGTGTGTGTGTGTGTGTGTGTAGTCATGGACTCTGACCTGAGTTTCAACAGTCACATTAAAACAGTTACTAAATCAGCCTACTATCACCTAAAGAACATATCTAGGATTAAAGGACTTATGTCACAGCAGGATTTGGAAAACTTGTCCATGCTTTTATCTTCAGTAGACTCGACTACTGCAATGGTGTCTTTACAGGCCTCACTAACACATCTATTAGAAAGCTGCAGCTAATTCAGAACGCCGCTGCTCGAGTCCTCACTGACACTAAGAAAGTGGATCACATCACTCGTGTTCTGAAGTCCTTACACTGGCTTCCTGTGTGTCAAAGAATAGATTTCAAAATATTGTTGCTGGTTTATAAAGCATTGAATGGTTTAGGCCCAAAATACATGTCTGACCTACTGCTAAAATTATGAACCATCCAGAACTCTAGGTCTTCAGGGACTGGTCAGCTTTCTGTCCCCAGAGTCAGAACTAAACATGGAGAAGTTCAGTTATTATGCTCCAAATATCTGGAACAAACTACCAGAAACCTGCAGGTCCGCTGCAACTCTTACTACTTTTAAATCCAGGCTGAAGACTTTTCTTTTTGCCGCTGCTTTTAATTGAACTATTCACATCTTAAACTGCACTGTAACTTTTAACTTTTATCCATGTATTTTTTCTTTAATGTTTCTTTTATTATCTTTTATTTTTAATGACTGATTTTAAATGCCATTTTCATAATGTCTTCCATTTTTGTAAAGCACTTTGAATTACCTTGTGTTGAAAGGTGCTGTATAAATAAACTGCCTTGCCTTGCCTTGTGTGTGTGTGTGTGTGTGTGTGTGTGTGTGTGTGTGTGTGTGTGTGTGTGTGTGTGTGTGTGTGTGTGTGTGTGTGTGTGTGTGGTGTGTGTGTGTGTGTGTGTGTGTGTGTGTGTGTGTGTGTGTGTGTGTGTGTCACAGACTGGAGAAGATGAGTGATTTAAAAGATGAGGAAGAGGACACATCTTCAGTCTTCAGCCGTCTGTCTCTGAAGAGTGACTGGTCTAATGAGCAACCTCCAAACTTCAGTAATGAACCTGGACCCTCAGACACAAAGTAAGAGTTTCTGCTGTAAACTGACCTGCAGAGGGTTCAGTTTTTATACAACCTGATATATTAAGGATATTTCAATATGCATTTATATTAGGGCTGTGCGATTATGGCAAAAATCATAATCACGATTATTTTGGTCAATAATTGATATCACGATTATTAAATACGATTATTCATTGACTTTGAAAACATCCATTTATTGAACTTTAAAACAAATACAAATAATAATTTGAACAGTATCTTTTAACTGTTGATTACCCTGAACGTATAATTCAACTGAGAAACCAATACAAAAATAAATAAAATGATACATTTATATTTACATTTAAATAAATAATATCAAAATAATAAATACCAATAAACAAGATCAACAAATATTTTGGAGCGCACTTCAACAAGCTACTAAACATATGTAAATATGATAAATACAAATGTTTTAACCTGTTACGCCCCCCCCCCCCCCCGGTACCGGGCAGATAAACGCGTCATTTGCAGGAAACAACGTCTAAGGAATCTTAATATTTAATAAACTATGAATGTTTTTATATCCATGTTACGGGAAGAAACTCAGCTAACTGATATTTAAAAAAAAAAAAATTTTTTTAAAAACCACAATGCTAACACTCAGCCTCTGAATTAGCCATGAGCGAAAAAATGTAACCTATAACGGCACCTAAACTCACTCTAACTCCCTTATTACTTATCCTAGATGCACAGCCAACCCCTCGATTAGCATCTCCTGGAGACACAGAATCTAGTGGTGCCCACCTCAACACTCAGTGATAAACATTTGCGACGCTATAAACGAAAGCGTACATCATAACATGTGGAGCTAAGTAGCTAGAAACGCTAACATGGCTTACCTTGGTCAAAACTGGTCTTCAATGGCATTAAACGATAAAAAAACGATGCTGCAGTTAATCCATAGGTTAATCCAATGTGTCTGTGTCCTCTTTGAAATGATTTCTGATAATCCATAAGCAATAAAACTGCGTTTTCGTTTCCAAATGTCAGAGCGAGAGATCGCTTCACTCTGGTGCAAACCTGCATGCGGGAAGCCCCCACCGTTTGTTTTCACAACGAGTGTGTGTGGGGGCCCCCCCTTCGATTCTATTGGCTCTAACGGTCAGAAAGAGGTGTCAACCATCAACATCGACCAAGGGGGGCCAGAGATATGGAAAAAAAAACATTTTCACCCAAATCACCTCAGAGGTGGGGTGGTTTTGGCTAAACCTCTCTAAAAAGGTCAAATGTCACTTGTTTTGCATCAATCTTGATACAGGGTACTTATTATATGTTATACTTTGGATTCCTAAAGCTTTTAGTCTACTAACCCATCATCCAAGGGTAGTTTTCTGTCAGGGTTGAGTAAGCAGGCAGGACCCAAATGCAGATTTCCAAGAATATTCCTTTAATCCAGTGTTTCTCAAAGTGGGGCGCGCCCCACTGGTGGGGCGCAGAGATGTGATAGGTGGGTCGCGAATGGACGCAATGAACGGGAGATTTTTTTTTTTTTTTTTTACTTTTTTTTTTTTTAAATATTTTTTTGGACCTCAGGCCGGAATCGAACCTGGGTCCTTGCGGGCGGTAGTGGACTGTTACAGCCGGAGACTCGCAACGGCGGTGGACTTTCACAGCGCCGGAGCCTCGCAACGGCGGGTGTTTGCGGCGGCGGATGCGGTACCAGCGCAGCGGCGCTGTGAAAGTCCACGCCTATGCCAACGGCAGCAGCCCACCAACGGCAGCGGGCCACCGGGAAAAGTCCCGAATCTCCCGATGGCCAATCCGAGCCTGCTCACACACACACATCTGAAACCAAAATCATTTACAGACATGTGTAAAAATCTCTCACACACAACAGCGTTGCAGTCGGGAAGAAAAGCAATGTGTTTATCTATTTAATATAGCCTAGTTGTAAAAAATAAAGTAAGAAATCATCCAATGTGTACTGCAGTAAAAAAAAAAAAAGAACAGTTTAAAAGGGGAGTGATTAGTAAAATATGCATAAATAAAAAGAAAGAATGCTAACTAGGTAACATAAGATCAGAATAAACCAGTTTAAATGATTTGTTATTGGTTGTGATCATATTCTAAAGATGTTTGGATTATTAAAAAGTATACAGCTCCCTTTCATCTGAGTGTTGAGAGCTGTATCCATCAATTCATGCTGTGCTCAAAGTGCTCCAGATTGATGCATTTCACTACAACATTTAAAAAAACATCTTCCCGGGGGTGCATGCCCCCGGACCCCCCTAGGGGAGGTGAGGTCCACCCCCAAATAAAACAGGTTAAAATAATTTAATTGCATACATTTTCTTTTAGTAAACACTGAAAACGGGTCCCAGACCCAAATAGCAAACGAAGGTTAAAGGTAAGCATATCATAATGTTAAAATGTGCTAAATATATACACAGCAAAAACAAAAAAAAGAGGAGTAAAAGTAGCTCACGACTTGTTTATTTTTTTAAGTAGCTCTCATCCTAAAAAGGTTGGAGACCCTGTTATAGAACGATACATTTGACAATTTTAAGCTTGCCTACCATTTTATTGGAGCGATGAGGAACAGGTGGGGCTTGAAAAGGCCCACCTGTTCAAAGTGGGGAATGACAGAAAAAGTTTGAGAACCACTGCTTAATCCAAGGTACGAAGTAGAAAACAGAACACTACCTGTGACACAGTCAAATACAAACAATGAACCAACAATGACAGACAGAAAAACCAGAACTAAAATACACACTAGACCAATCACACAAACAAGACACAGGTGAGGAGGGAGGAGAAAACACAGGGGCACCAGGTGAACACAATCGGGCAATCAGGCAGAAGGGAACAGAGACACAGGAAGCAACAGGCAAGACGGGGGTGAACACTTTTCAAAACAAAACAGGAAACCAAAGACAGAAAAAGACAAGACAAAACACAACACAGACAGATCGTGACAGTACCCCCCCTCAA
>JAAOOA010002466.1:0-22500 GCA_012861695.1 Trematomus loennbergii
GTTAAAGCCATGGAGAGGCAGGGTGGAACATGTTAAAGCCAAGCCATGTAGAGGCAGGGTGGAACATGTTAAAGCCATGGAGGTGGAACATGTTAAGCCATGGAGTGAACATGTTAAAGCATGGAGGAGGAACATGTTAAAGCCATGGAGAGGCAGGGTGGAACATGTTAAAGCCATGGAGAGGCAGGGTGGAACATGTTAAAGCCATGGAGGGGCAGGGTGGAACATGTTAAAGCCATGGAGAGGCAGGGTGGAACATGTTAAAGCCATGGAGAGGCAGGGTGGAACATGTTAAAGCCATGGAGGTGGAACATGTTAAAGCCATGGAGGAGGAACATGTTAAAGCCATGGAGGAGGAACATGTTAAAGCCATGGAGAGGCAGGGTGGAACATGTTAAAGCCATGGAGAGGCAGGGTGGAACATGTTAAAGCCATGGAGAGCAGGGTGGAACATGTTAAAGCCATGGAGGTGGAACATGTTAAAGCCATGGAGGAGGAACATGTTAAAGCCATGGAGGAGGAACATGTTAAAGCCATGGAGAGGCAGGGTGGAACATGTTAAAGCCATGGAGGTGGAACATGTTAAAGCCATGGAGGAGGAACATGTTAAAGCCATGGAGGTGGAACATGTTAAAGCCATGGAGGAGGAACATGTTAAAGCCATGGAGAGGAGGGTGGAACATGTTAAAGCCATGGAGGAGGAACATGTTAAAGCCATGGAGGAGGAACTGTTAAAGCCATGGAGGAGGAACATGTTAAAGCCATGGAGGTGGAACATGTTAAAGCCATGGAGGTGGAACATGTTAAAGCCATGGAGGTGGAACATGTTAAAGCCATGGAGGAGGAACATGTTAAAGCCATGGAGGTGGAACATGTTAAAGCCATGGAGTGGAACATGTTAAAGCCATGGAGGTGGAACATGTTAAAGCCATGGAGAGGCAGGGTGGAACATGTTAAAGCCATGGAGGAGGAACATGTTAAAGCCATGGAGGTGGAACATGTTAAAGCCATGGAGGTGGAACATGTTAAAGCCATGGAGGTGGAACATGTTTAAAGCCATGGAGAGGCAGGGTGGAACATGTTAAAGCCATGGAGGTGGAACATGTTAAAGCCATGGAGGTGGAACATGTTAAAGCCATGGAGAGGCAGGGTGGAACATGTTAAAGCCATGGAGGAGGAACATGTTAAAGCCATGGAGGTGGAACATGTTTAAAGCCATGGAGAAAACGCAACAGAATGACAGTTTGAAACATACAGTGTGTTGAAAGATGGTCACCTTTATTACAAGTGATCCCAGAACATTGATTGATTGATTGATTGATTGATTGATTGATTGATTGATTGAAATGCATCTTGGGAGTCAGTCGACTTTTGAAGCTAGAAAATCAAGTTGTGTACGTTTACCTTCAGACTGCGTGCTGATTGGCTGATGGGGATGGTGGGGGTGTGGTCCTGTTTTGAGTGACAGCTCCTCCGATTCTTCAGTTTCACATTTCTCAGACGTTTGCTGTTTCCTCCCAGACAGGAAACAGAAACACCGTGTCTCTTCTGGCTCCTCCCCCTCAAGACTGGAACACAGATAAACACAGACATGAGTTTAACAAATAGGGCTGCAACTTACATCTGCTTTTTACACATTGAAAACAGTAAAAGCTGTCTCTCAAAGTTCATGAGACTCATCTTTAGAGGTCTTGTTTTTCAGTCCAAAACCCAAAGAAATGCAGTTTGTTATGACCACCAGAGAAAGGGAACATTTATACAATATCAAGGAGCCCTCCTGCAATATCAAGATTCATTACATTTCATTTAGCTGATGCTTTTCCTAAAGCTACTATACAAACTCGCAAAGGAAGAACCCTGCAGGCACATTAGCTCTGGATAATCCAAACCAGTGCAAGTGCTACGAACAGTTTCTTGTCCGAGCTGGAGCTAACAGGCGTGTCGTAAATGTGGAAGAATGACTCGTGAACACAATCAGCTGGATACTATAACAACACGTGACTACATGTTCTACCATCCCTGTGATAATATTAGTCTTGAGCTCTGACGGTACTGCAGAAAAATAAATACGTGACGTTTTTCGGAACGACTTGGCACTATGTTTCCGTTCTCTTAACATCCCAAGTGTTGGACCACAACAACAACAACAACAACACAAGCAGCAGCACATGGTCCAGCTGCTTCTAGAGAGTGACACCCAGCAGCTGCTCTCAGATCTGCTTACAGGGAGACAGAGAGAGTGTGTGAGGGTGATAGAATGTGTGTGTGTGTGTGTGTGTGTGTCAGTCGGTGTGAACCAATCAGCTTCCAGAACGCTCTCCTCGTGTCTATATAAGGCATCAGGTGGTCAATAAGCCAGCGCAGACACACTGCGTTCAGAGTCAGACCATCACCTACTCATGACTCTGTGGGTGTGTTGCTACTGGTTACCAGATAAAAGAGTTCACACACACTTTCCAGCACATTTGTCTCCTCCTCAGTACTTTAACTGATAGCTCAATACATGCTATCAATAACATGCAGTACAACCAGTAGCTTCTTAAGCTTAGGAATTTTAAACTTCAATTTGAAATCATAGTACATTTATACAGTGTTTTTCCATTTTGTGCAAACCCTCAAAGCACTTCTACATAAACAAGTCATGATTCTCCCAACATGACGTTTATAGACACTGGCTGCCATACAAGTTGCCACCTGATCAGGAAGACTTCACACACACCAATTTAGGGTTCAATATCTTGTCCACAATTTACAATAAGTCTAAATCAACCAAGAGGATCCAAACCAGAACAGCAAGAATCCTGCAAGCACCATTAAAGCATTTCACATTGAAGACACACACAGGGTTTAAAAAAGGGACATGTTGCTTTAAAGAGCCGACTCTCAGACGTGCCTTCAGGAGTCATTATCCTTCAGATCAAACCAACATGAGACGCTGCCAAGTAACTTGTCCTATTGCAAGTCACGCTAATGGAGGCCGAACAATAAACTAGTTAAGACATCTATTGGCCATCTGGGAAAATGTCACACAACTTGCTTGGATGTTGAAGGTGGAGTTCTTCCCTCCAATAACCTGAAGAATTGTTTATAATTTACTCAAGTTGTCGTCATTGTATTTAAAACGGCAACTACTTTGCACACTTTATATTGTATGTCCGATGTTTATATTTGATTTAGAAGTAGTATAGTAGGTTAGTCTACTAGTGCTTTTTTTTATATTCTGTATGTTTTTATAATGTGTATTTTATAATGTGTACTTTATAATGTGTATTGCCCTTTTTGGCTGACCTGCCACTCTGGAGAGGGCGAGAGTTTTTTGGGTTTTTTTTGTGGCCGAATCGACATGATAAGCCCACAATTAGTAGCGTCTCGCTGCGGGAAGCACACCTCGTCAGCGCTGTCATCTGTCCCCAGTCACGTGACTTTGTTACAATCTGACAGCTGATAGCAAAGGAAAGCCCTCCGAGTCCGGCTTCATACGGCGATGGTGATCATGTGCCTGCCTGGCTTTGGAGGCCAATCCCCGGGTCAATCTGTCCCGTTTTTAAATATGCTTATATGATTTTGAGTTTTCTCATTGCAGTTAGAGTATAGGAGACAAACCAGGGGACTTCACTTCCTCTTGACACCGTCGGTTATTTACAAAAAATACACCTAAATATACTTGTTATTGTGCTTCTGTCTTTCCGTCTGTAAACTCCCTCAACGGGCCACTCCCTCTCTTCTCTTGATCGCCCTCTCACAGAGGACACTTCACTGCCCGCTTCATTGTAGGATTTATGTCTCTACTTTACATTTGACCATCTCTGTTATTAAATTATGGAATACTAAATAAATAAGTAATAAAGAAGCGCTCATAAAGAATGATAAGAATAAGAATAATGCGTATTGAACTGGTTTCATTAACTAGTGAGTTTATTAAGGTAAGTAGTTAAAGCCCTATGTTATCAGAGTGTCTGCACAGCAGGTACAAAGGGCAAACTACATTAAAACAGAACCCCATTTGTTCGTTAATAGTTACTAACATTAGATACTTTAATGAGATATGGGCCGCACAACAAAAAATGTGCCTGAATGACGAATTTAGCAGTTGGACATAAAAGTCAACTGAGAGTCACTTGCAATGACCGTGTTGAGTTTTTATTTTATGAACCTTTTACATTAAAAACAAGTTCGAATTTTCAAAAGGTCTTATGTTTTTTTTCGAGGGAGAGGCCCTTTGTCCAGTTTAGAGCAATAGCCCCTCCAAATGTCTGTGCACGTCCCTGACTCATCCTGAGCACACAAACACTCACAGCCGAAGTAAAAACAATAAGTGTGGCTTGATATTGAGAAAGAAAAAGGTTTCTAACGCTGTGAGAATGGGTCTGCAGAGAGAGTGGGTCTGCAGAGAGAGTGGGTCTGCAGAGAGAGTGGGTCTGCAGAGAGAATGGGTCTGCAGAGAGAGTGGGTCTGCAGAGAGAGTGGGTCTGCAGAGAGAATGGGTCTGCAGAGAGAGTGGGTCTGCAGAGAGAGTGGGTCTGCAGAGAGAGTGGGTCTGCAGAGAGAATGGGTCTGCAGAGAGAATGGGTCTGCAGAGAGAATGGGTCTGCAGAGAGAGTGGGTCTGCAGAGAGAGTGGGTCTGCAGAGAGAATGGGTCTGCAGAGAGAGTGGGTCTGCAGAGAGAGTGGGTCTGCAGAGAGAATGGGTCTGCAGAGAGAATGGGTCTGCAGAGAGAGTGGGTCTGCAGAGAGATGGGTCTGCAGAGAGAGTGGGTCTGCAGAGAGAATGGGTCTGCAGAGAGAGTGGGTCTGCAGAGAGAGTGGGTCTGCAGAGAGAGTGGGTCTGCAGAGAGAGTGGGTCTGCAGAGAGAGTGGGTCTGCAGAGAGAGTGGGTCTGCAGAGAGAATGGGTCTGCAGAGAGAATGGGTCTGCAGAGAGAGTGGGTCTGCAGAGAGAGTGGGTCTGCAGAGAGAGTGGGTCTGCAGAGAGAGTGGGTCTGCAGAGAGAATGGGTCTGCAGAGAGAGTGGGTCTGCAGAGAGAGTGGGTCTGCAGAGAGAATGGGTCTGCAGAGAGAGTGGGTCTGCAGAGAGAGTGGGTCTGCAGAGAGAGTGGGTCTGCAGAGAGAATGGGTCTGCAGAGAGAATGGGTCTGCAGAGAGAATGGGTCTGCAGAGAGAGTGGGTCTGCAGAGAGAGTGGGTCTGCAGAGAGAATGGGTCTGCAGAGAGAGTGGGTCTGCAGAGAGAATGGGTCTGCAGAGAGAGTGGGTCTGCAGAGAGAGTGGGTCTGCAGAGAGAGTGGGTCTGCAGAGAGAGTGGGTCTGCAGAGAGAGTGGGTCTGCAGAGAGAGTGGGTCTGCAGAGAGAGTGGGTCTGCAGAGAGAGTGGGTCTGCAGAGAGGATGGGTCTGCAGAGAGAGTGGGTCTGCAGAGAGAGTGGGTCTGCAGAGAGAGTGGGTCTGCAGAGAGAATGGGTCTGCAGAGAGAGTGGGTCTGCAGAGAGAGTGGGTCTGCAGAGAGAGTGGGTCTGCAGAGAGAATGGGTCTGCAAGAGAATGGGTCTGCAGAGAGAGTGGGTCTGCAGAGAGAATGGGTCTGCAGAGAGAGTGGGTCTGCAGAGAGAATGGGTCTGCAGAGAGAGTGGGTCTGCAGAGAGAGTGGGTCTGCAGAGAGAATGGGTCTGCAGAGAGAGTGGGTCTGCAGAGAGGATGGGTCTGCAGAGAGAATGGGTCTGCAGAGAGAGTGGGTCTGCAGAGAGAATGAGTCTGCAGAGAGAGTGGGTCTGCAGAGAGAGTGGGTCTGCAGAGAGAGTGGGTCTGCAGAGAGAGTGGGTCTGCAGAGAGAGTGGGTCTGCAGAGAGAGTGGGTCTGCAGAGAGAATAGCCACGTTCACACCGGAGTACTTTTCACCGTACTTTTCGCGTTTAGTTCCGTTAGTACCCTTATGTCGCGTTCACACCAAAAATCGTACTTAATCTCGGGAACTTTTACCCCCATTTTTAGAGCCCGCTGAGAGATCGTACTTTCCTGTGGGTGAAAAGTGCCCCAGTGCTGATTGGCTGGGCCAATTGCAAACCACGCCCCGTACACTGTGAAAATGTTTTGTAGAGCCGCCATTGTTTTTCCTCGCTACGAAAACCCAGCGCACCGACGGAGTTGTTTTTGAAAGCAGTTATGGCAAGCATCAAGAAATGATGAGGAGGTGTCGGCGCTTCTGGAGATCTACGCCGAGGACGCGACCCAGGGAATGCACTGAAGCCAGTTCAGTAGCTTTCACTCGACCTGGGAATGAGCACAGCCCCACGGCACACCGGCTAAAAATAAGAAACTCAGGCAGGACTACAAACGGCGGATTCAGTGGCCAACGATGACGACCACGACGAAGGTAAAATCAGCTACATGCACTGGGGTTTTAATCTGCACAATAATGGTCTCAGATGTACTTTTATTTGCTCAGTAGATCAAGCTAGCCATGCTAGGCTGAATAGGCTAACACCGGCCCGAGCTAGCTACATCTAGCTAGCTAGATATTCTCGGCCGCTATGAAAACGTTTTGACTTGTGAATAAATGTGTAGTGTTTCTGTAATTTGCTTCACTAACTCATGGCACTAATCGTCTGTTTCAGGCGAGGATGGACAACTCTCGGGATTGGAAACAAGCGAGCTTTGCAAGAACGTTACGCATCGAACTGATGTTCACAATCATGTTTATTTCCTTCTTGGTACAATTATGAAACAGCGTGAAAACGTATTCGCCTAGACCGGCGTTTACAAATGTTCGCGCCTTTTTACTCTCTCAAACATTGTAAACATCCGGGCTAGAGGTCACATGACTTCCGGTACGAAAACTTGCCTCAACAACATTAAACAAAGTTCAAGCATACATGAAGCACAATCCTCCGTGTTTGAACCTCTTAAATCGCTGCATAGCCGATTTATTTGGACTGGATTATCCCAGAGAGGCCAAACATTCTTTATAACACAGTTTCAGATTTGTGAAACCTTAATTCTATTTGTGAAAATACCAAAAGGGAGATTTCAGTGCTTTTTTTTACATGTAGACCACATTAGACCACATTAGACCAGGTCCTGATCTAAAACCACTATACCTAGACTCATCAAATCTGGACTGGATTAACCCAGAGAGGCTAAACATTCTTTACAACACAGTTTCAGATTTGTGAAACATTCATTCTATTTGTGAAAATACCAAAAACACATTCCTAGTATGTTGTAAAACTACATGGCGACTAAACAGATCTTGTATCTTGCTTATTTCCCCTCTTAGGAAAGCGGACACGGGATGCGAATTTCTTTGACACCGTCCAGGCGTTGGAGGACCGGCGTGCCGTGGTGAAGAGTGGATGCACGGGATCAGATGGTGCTGTTCACCAAGGCCCAGGAAACGGAGGACAAGATGCTCACCAGTTCATTTTATATTATTGTTATTACTGTTATTATATAGTCTTGATACAACTGACACTTTATTTTATATTGATCATGTTAATTTACAACTTCTATTTTATTTACATTAAAAATGTGAACTTCTATTTCCTGTTAAACAGATCCTGTATCTTGCTTATTTCTCCTGACACGTTATCTTTAGTGACCTGTGTAGCATCCTCTACCTCACATAGTGATTATTCTGATGCCATCATGTTTCATCGGTTATAAACTGGTGAAGCTTTATTTGTCATTTATTTATCATCAATGTTGCAACCTTGTGGAGGAATGGCAGGGGCACATACACACATATGATCATTTATATCATATATTACCAACCAGGGAGCTCTATGCAAGTCAATGGGACTCCCTGTTAGTTGAAAATGTACGCTAAAGGCCCCCCCACTGCGTTTGATAGTGGATCCTGCTGTGTGAGGAGCTCTGCGGATTGGTCCATTTTGGTTCTCGGAAGAAACAAATGGAAAAAGAGAAATGTCCAAGGAGGCGTTCTGGGGCAGCAGAGACAGGTCTTCTCTGTGTTAGAGTTTTACTCGCTACAGGGTGCACTCTGAGGGTTAGAGACTCTGCGTCTACATGGAGAAGCTACAGGGTGCACTCTGAGGGTTAGAGACTCTGTGTCTACATGGAGAAGCTACAGGGTGCACTCTGAGGGTTAGAGACTCTGCAGAGCGTCTACATGGAGAAGCTACAGGGTGCACTCTGAGGGTTAGAGACTCTGCGTCTACATGGAGAAGCTACAGGGTGCACTCTGAGGGTTAGAGACTCTACGTCTACATGGAGAAGCTACAGGGTGCACTCTGAGGATTAGAGACTCTGCGTCTACATGGAGAAGCTTCAGGGTGCACTCTGAGGGTTAGAGACTCTGCGTCTACATGGAGAAGCTACAGGGTGCTCTCTGAGGGTTAGAGACTCTGCGTCTACATGGAGAAGCTACAGGGTGCTCTCTGAGGGTTAGAGACTCTGCGTCTACATGGAGAAGCTACAGGGTGCTCTCTGAGGGTTAGAGACTCTGCGTCTACATGGAGAAGCTACAGGGTGCACTCTGAGGGTTAGAGACTCTGCGTCTACATGGAGAAGCTACAGGGTGCACTCTGAGGGTTAGAGACTCTGCGTCTACATGGAGAAGCTACAGGGTGCACTCTGAGGGTTAGAGACTCTGCGTCTACATGGAGAAGCTACAGGGTGCACTCTGAGGGTTAGAGACTCTGCGTCTACATGGAGAAGCTACAGGGTGCTCTCTGAGGGTTAGAGACTCTGCGTCTACATGGAGAAGCTACAAGGTGCTCTCTGAGGGTTAGAGACTCTGCGTCTACATGGAGAAGCTACAGGGTGCTCTCTGAGGGTTAGAGACTCTGCGTCTACATGGAGAAGCTACAGGGTGCACTCCGAGGGTTAGAGACTCTGCGTCTACATGGAGAAGCTACAAGGTGCTCTCTGAGGGTTAGAGACTCTGCGTCTACATGGAGAAGCTACAGGGTGCACTCTGAGGGTTAGAGACTCTGCGTCTACATGGAGAAGCTACAGGGTGCTCTCTGAGGGTTAGAGACTCTGCGTCTACATGGAGAAGCTACAGGGTGCACTCTGAGGGTTAGAGACTCTGCGTCTACATGGAGAAGCTACAGGGTGCACTCCGAGGGTTAGAGACTCTACGTCTACATGGAGAAGCTACAGGGTGCACTCTGAGGGTTAGAGACTCTACGTCTACATGGAGAAGCTACAGGGTGCACTCTGAGGGTTAGAGACTCTGCAGAGCGTCTACATGCAGAAGCTACAGGGTGCTCTCTGAGGGTTAGAGACTCTGCAGAGCGTCTACATGCAGAAGCTACAGGGTGCACTCTGAGGGTTAGAGACTCTGCGTCTACATGGAGAAGCTACAGGGTGCTCTCTGAGGGTTAGAGACTCTGCGTCTACATGGGAAGCTACAGGGTGCACTCTGAGGGTTAGAGACTCTACGTCTACATGGAGAAGCTACAGGGTGCACTCTGAGGGTTAGAGACTCTGCGTCTACATGGAGAAGCTACAGGGTGCACTCTGAGGGTTAGAGACTCTGCGTCTACATGGAGAAGCTACAAGGTGCACTCTGAGGGTTAGAGACTCTGCAGACCGTCTACATGGAGAAGCTACAGGGTGCACTCTGAGGGTTAGAGACTCTGCGTCTACATGGAGAAGCTACAGGGTGCTCTCTGAGGGTTAGAGACTCTGCAGACCGTTCACATGGAGAAGCTACAGGGTGCTCTCTGAGGGTTAGAGACTCTGCAGACCGTTCACATGCAGAAGCTACAGAACACAAGGGGACGGGTCAGAACCAGGAAAGCATGACATGGGACCTTTAATGTCTTTTTACAACAATGTAAAAATCCTATTTTGGGATCAATAAAGTATTTTTTTGGCCAACCCTAATCCAAGATAAGTCTCACATTGACATGCATCAAGTCTTTTTTGGAGAGGTTTAAAAGGGAATGTTTTATGTTGTTTATTCAAGGTAACTTCAAAGTGCAATGCATTGTAAATGAGTCAGCTGTATTATCTTGTAGCTCTTGGTGGTACAAGTTTATCTCCACATGACAAACGGCCAAGACAGATAACCCGTTATTTTGCAACCCTTTTCCCGACGACACACACACACACACACCCTCACAGCGTTCTGGTGTTTTCCCAGCATGCCTTGTGGTTGAGGCAGTGGAGGGTGTGGTCGTCTGGCTGAACAGGCCGAGACAAGTATTCCTCACTTACAGAAAGCTGTAAAAAACGGTCACATGACTCAGACAGCTGATCCAGTTCAAACCAGAATCGTCCAAATCAGAGAAGTGGAGAAACACCAAATCTTACATTTCCCAAAAAGCACCTGGATAGAAGTTTTTTAATCTGAGACTCCCCTAAACAGACACTTAGACTATGAAGGATTCTCATTTCTCTAATTCCCCTCCTCGACTCCTATCCTCGTGTCTTAGTCCCGTCCACAGGAGATGCGAGCGGAGGAGTCGAGGAGGGGAGCCGAGGAGAGAGGAGAGGAACCGAGGAGAGAGGAGGGGAGCCGAGGAGAGAGGAGGGGAGCCGAGGAGAGAGGAGGGGAACCGGGAGAGAGGAGGGGAACCGAGGAGAGAGGAGGGGAACCGAGGAGAGAGGAGAGGAACCGAGGAGAGAGGAGGGGAGCCGAGGAGAGAGGAGGGGAACCGAGGGAGAGGAGGGGAGCCGAGGAGAGAGGAGGGGAACCGAGGAGAGAGGAGAGGAACCGAGGAGAAGGAGGGGAACCGAGGAGAGAGGAGAGGAACCGAGGAGAGGAACCGAGGAGAGAGGAGGGGAACCGAGGAGAGAGGAGGGGAAACCGAGGAGAGGAGAGGAACCGAGGAGAGAGGAGAGGAACCGAGGAAGAGGAGGGGAACCGAGGAGAGAGGGGGAGCCGAGGAGAGAGGAGGGGAACCGAGGAGAGAGGAGGGGAGCCGAGGAGAGAGGAGGGGAACCGAGGAGAGAGGAGGGGAACCGAGGAGGGGAACCGAGGAGAGAGGAGGGGAGCCGAGGAGAGGAACCGAGGAGAGAGGAGAGGAACCGAGGAGAGAGGAGGGGAGCCGAGGAGAGAGGAGGGGAGCCGAGGAGAGGAACCGAGGAGAGAGGAGGGGAACCGAGGAGAGAGGAGGGGAGCCGAGGAGAGAGGAGGGGAGCCGAGGAGAGAGGAGGGGAGCCGAGGAGAGAGGAGGGGAACCGAGGAGAGAGGAGGGGAACCGAGGAGAGAGGAGGGGAACCGAGGAGAGAGGAGGGGAGCCGAGGAGAGAGGAGGGGAACCGAGGAGAGAGGAGGGGAACCGAGGAGAGAGGAGGGGAACCGAGGAGAGGAGGGAACCGAGGAGGGGAACCGAGGAGAGAGGAGGGGAGCCGAGGAGAGGAACCGAGGAGAGAGGAGAGGAACCGAGGAGAGAGGAGGGGAGCCGAGGAGAGAGGAGGGGAGCCGAGGAGAGGAACCGAGGAGAGAGGAGGGGAACCGAGGAGAGAGGAGGGGAGCCGAGGAGAGAGGAGGGGAGCCGAGGAGAGAGGAGGGGAGCCGAGGAGAGAGGAGGGGAACCGAGGAGAGAGGAGGGGAACCGAGGAGAGAGGAGGGGAACCGAGGAGAGAGGAGGGGAGCCGAGGAGAGAGGAGGGGAACCGAGGAGAGAGGAGGGGAACCGAGGAGAGAGGAGGGGAGCCGAGGAGAGAGGAGGGGAACCGAGGAGAGAGGAGGGGAACCGAGGAGAGAGGAGGGAACCGAGGAGAGAGGAGAGGAACCGAGGAGAGAGGAGGGGAACCGAGGAGAGAGGAGGGGAACCGAGGAGAGAGGAGGGGAACCGAGGAGAGAGGAGGGGAACCGAGAGAGAGGAGGGGAAACCGAGGAGAGAGGAGGGGAACCGAGGAGAGAGGAGGGAACCGAGGAGAGAGGAGGGGAACCGAGGAGAGAGGAGGGGAACCGAGGAGAGAGGAGGGGAACCGAGGAGAGAGGAGGGGAACCGAGGAGAGAGGAGGGGAACCGAGGGAGAGGAGGGGAACCGAGGAGAGAGGAGGGGAACCGAGGAGAGAGGAGAGGAACCGAGGAGAGAGGAGGGGAACCGAGGAGAGAGGAGGGGAACCGAGGAGAGAGGAGGGGAACCGAGGAGAGAGGAGGGGAACCGAGGAGAGAGGAGGGAACCGAGGAGAGAGGAGGGGAAACCGAGGAGAGAGGAGGGGAACCGAGGAGAGAGGAGGGGAACCGAGGAGAGAGGAGGGGAACCGAGGAGAGAGGAGGGGAACCGAGGAGAGAGGAGGGGAACCGAGGAGAGAGGAGGGAACCGAGGAGAGAGGAGGAGAGAGGAGGGGAACCGAGGAGAGAGGAGAGGAACCGAGGAGAGAGGAGGGGAACCGAGGAGAGAGGAGGGGAACCGAGGAGAGAGGAGGGGAACCGAGGAGAGAGGAGGGGAACCGAGGAGAGAGGAGGGGAACCGAGGAGAGAGGAGGGGAACCGAGGAGAGAGGAGGGGAACCGAGGAGAGAGGAGGGGAACCGAGGAGAGAGGAGGGGAACCGAGGAGAGAGGAGAGGAACCGAGGAGAGAGGAGGGGAAGCAGCAGGCGGTTAGAGAAATGCTCTCCGAGCGGTCATTTTAAAGAGACGTCCATTAATGATGACAGAGGCACAGCAGTTGTTCTTTGAGTGATCAATGTGTTTTAAAAGATGGTTAGAGAACTGGTGAGTGATCAATGTGTTTTAAAAGATGGTTAGAGAGCTGGTGAGTGATCAATGTGTTTTAAAAATGGTTAGAGAGCTGGTGAGTGATCAATGTGTTTTAAAAGATGGTTAGAGAACTGGTGAGTGATCATGTGTTTTAAAAGATGGTTAGAGAACTGGTGAGTGATCAATGTGTTTTAAAAGATGGTTAGAGAACTGTGAGTGATCAAAGTGTTTTAAAAGATGGTTTAGAGAACTGGTGAGTGATCAATGTGTTTTAAAAGATGGTTAGAGAACTGGTGAGTGATCAATGTGTTTTAAAAGATGGTTAGAGAGCTGGTGAGTGATCAATGTGTTTTAAAAGATGGTTAGAGAACTGGTGAGTGATCAATGTGTTTTAAAAGATGGTTAGAGAACTGGTGAGTGATCAATGTGTTTTAAAAGATGGTTAGAGAACTGGTGAGTGATCAATGTGTTTTAAAAGATGGTTAGAGAGCTGGTGAGTGATCAATGTGTTTTAAAGATGGTTAGAGAACTGGTGAGTGATCAATGTGTTTTAAAAGATGGTTAGAGAACTGGTGAGTGATCAATGTGTTTTAAAAGATGGTTAGAGAACTGGTGAGTGATCAATGTGTTTTAAAAGATGGTTAGAGAGCTGGTGAGTGATCAAAGTGTTTTAAAAGATGGTTAGAGAGCTGGTGAGTGATCAAAGTGTTTTAAAGATGTTAGAGAGCTGGTGAGTGAACAATGTGTTTTAAAAGATGGTTAGAGAGCTGGTGAGTGATCACAGGAAGTAGTTCAAAGTGCAGCTCCAGAGACAGGAACACGCTGCTGATTAGAGATCAATGAAACAAGGAGTCTGCAACAGGAAGTGATCAGAAAATACAGCAGGAATAAACACAGTTGCAATAAAAGGTGTGTAAGATAAGAATTCAACCTAATCAATAAAGTATGAACAGAACGTGAAGAAGTTACAGCTTTAACGCTATTTTACGTGGTCTATGTTTTGTGTTTAGGCGTGTGCTCTCTCCCCATAGTTAAAGATATCACAACTGAACTGTGTGTGTGTGTGCGTGTGTGCGTGTGTGCGTGTGTGCGTGTGTGCGTGTGTGCGTGTGTGCGTGTGTGTGCGCGCGCGTGTGTGTGTGCGTGTGTGCGTGCGTGTGTGTGCGTGTGTGCGTGTGTGTGCGTGTGTGCGTGTGTGCGTGCGCGCGCGTGTGTGTGTGTGTGCGTGTGTGCGTGTGTGTGTGTGCGTGTGTGTGTGTGCGTGTGTGCGTGTGTGTGTGTGTGTGTGTCCCAATCTTCGAGAGAATGGCTGTAAAGTTGTACGCACATTTCCAGTCTAGCTTGAAATACTTTTTTAACATAACTTTACCTGTATTTGTTTTTAAAACTTAAATGGAAATGATCACTCCCTAAATACAAAAGAGAGGCAATATGTTCTGCCAATGTTCCAGCTAGAAGCGGCTGCGTCTCCCTCTCACACTCACTGGATAAAAATACACTTTTTTAAGTAAGAAGAGATCAAGAGTTTTCCCTGAATGGCTCCTCAAAAGCTTTTGGGAAAACATGGAGCCCGTATTTTTCTGATTTGTAAGAGAGTACATTTCCCAGTCATTCATGATTTTGGTGGTTGATCAACACAAGGCGTGGAGGAAGTGCTGCTGGTGCCTTTGTTTGTTGACATCGTTTTTTACTGACTGACTACCCAATATTTCTGAGCTGAACAATGAAACATAATTTGTGAAATGGCATTATGGACTGGGTCAATCAAAATAACTTGTTTGTAAAGATCCTCACACATAAGTACCGTTTGAGTTGCTCTGGTGTTTAACAATGTTTCAATGTTGCTTTTTATGGGTTAGGGTTAGCCTGAAGGCTAGCATGTAGCATTCTGATAAACAAACACCAGCTACCAACAACCAGCTACCAACAAACCAGCTACCAACAAACCAGCTACCAACAAACCAGCTACCAACAAACCAGCTACCAACAAACCAGCTACCAACAAACCAGCTACCAACAACCAGCTACCAACAACCAGCTACCACAAACAGCTACCAACAACCAGCTACCAACAAACCAGCTACCAACAAACCAGCTACCAACAAACAGCTACCAACAAACCAGCTACCAACAAACCAGCTACAACAAACCAGCTACCAACAACCAGCTACCAACAAACCAGCTACCAACAAACCAGCTACCAACAAACCAGCTACCAACAAACCAGCTACCACAAAACCAGCTACCAACAACCACTACCAACAAACTACAAACTATCCAGGAAACAGAAAACTTTTAACAAACAACTGTAACACTCAGAATGTGACAAACACACTGTAGCATATACTGTAACAAACAAACACAACAACCAGCCTGAAAACAAACTCACTGTAAAACACACACTGTAACAAACAGCCTGTAACAAACAAACAAACAAACAGCCAGCCTGCCAGAAACAAACTGTGACACACAGCCTGTAACAGACAACTAGACTGCCTGCAAAAGTAAATTGTAACACAGAACCTGTAACACACACACTATACACACACAGTGACACTATAACAAACAGCCTATGGAAATACAAACTGTAATTGTAACAGACTGACTGTCACAAACAACCAGCTTGTAACAGACTGACTGTCACAAACAACTAGCATGTAACAGACTGACTGCAACTAGCATGTAACAGACTGACTGTCACAAACAACTAGCTTGTAACAGACTGACTGTCACAAACAACTAGCATGTAACAGACTGACTGCAACTAGCATGTAACAGACTGACTGTCCAAACAACCAGCATGTAACAGACTGACTGTCACAAACAACTAGCATGTAACAGACTGACTGCAACTAGCATGTAACAGACTGACTGTCACAAACAACTAGCTTGTAACAGACTGACTGTCACAAACAACTAGCATGTAACAGACTGACTGCAACTAGCATGTAACAGACTGACTGTCACAAACACTAGCATGTAACAGACTGACTGTCACAAACAACTAGCATGTAACAGACTGACTGCAACTAGCATGTAACAGACAGACTGTCACAAACAACTAGCATGTAACAGACAGACTGTCACAAACAACTAGCATGTAACAGACTGACTGTCACAAACAACTTGCATGTAACAGACTGACTGTCACAAACAACTTGCATGTAACAGACTGACTGTCACAAACACTAGCATGTAACAGACTGACTGTCACAAACAACTAGCATGTAACAGACTGACTGCAACTAGCATGTAACAGACAGACTGTCACAAACAACTAGCATGTAACAGACTGACTGTCACAAACAACTTGCATGTAACAGACTGACTGTCACAAACAACTAGCATGTAACAGACTGACTGCAACTAGCATGTAACAGACAGACTGTCACAAACAACTAGCATGTAACAGACTGACTGTCACAAACAACTTGCATGTAACAGACTGACTGTCACAAACAATAGCATGTAACAGACTGACTGCAACTAGCATGTAACAGACAGACTGTCACAAACACCAGCATGTAACAGACTGACTGTCACAAACACTAGCATGTAACAGACTGACTGTCACAAACAACTAGCATGTAACAGAGTGACTGTCACAAACAACTAGCATGTAACAGACTGACTGCAACTAGCATGTAACAGACTGACTGTCACAACAACTAGCATGTAACAGACTGACTGTCACAAACAACTAGCATGTAACAGACTGACTGTCAACAACTAGCATGTAACAGACTGACTGTCACACAACTTGCATGTAACAGACTGACTGTCACAAACAACTTGCATGTAACAGACAGACTGTCACAAACAACTTGCATGTAACAGACAGACTGCAACTAGCATGTAACAGACTGACTGTCACAAACAACTAGCATGTAACAGACTGACTGTCACAACAACTAGCATGTAACAGACTGACTGTCACAAACAACTAGCATGTAACAGACAGACTGTCACAAACAACTAGCATGTAACAGACTGACTGTCACAAACAACTAGCATGTAACAGACAGACTGTCACAAACAACTAGCATGTAACAGACTGACTGTCACAAACAACTAGCATGTAACAGACAGACTGTCACAAACAACTAGCATGTAACAGACTGACTGTCACAAACAACTAGCATGTAACAGACTGACTGTCACAAACAACTAGCATGTAACAGACTGACTGCAACTAGCATGTACAGACTGACTGTCACAAACAACTAGCATGTAACAGACTGACTGCAACTAGCATGTAACAGACAGACTGTCACAAACAACTAGCATGTAACAGACTGACTGTCACAAACAACTAGCATGTAACAGACTGACTGTCACAAACAACTAGCATGTAACAGACTGACTGCAACTAGCATGTAACAGACTGACTGTCACAAACAACTAGCATGTAACAGACTGACTGTCACAAACAACTAGCATGTAACAGACTGACTGTCACAAACAACTAGCATGTAACAGACTGACTGTCACAAACAACTAGCATGTAACAGACTGACTGCAACTAGCATGTAACAGACTGACTGCAACTAGCATGTAACAGACTGACTGTCACAAACAACTAGCATGTAACAGACTGACTGCAACACAACTAGCCTGTAACAGACTGACTGTCACAAACAACTAGCATGTAACAGACTGACTGTCACAAACAACTAGCATGTAACAGACTGACTGCAACTAGCATGTAACAGACTGACTGCAACTAGCATGTAACAGACTGACTGTCACAACAACTAGCATGTAACAGACTGACTGCAACAAACAACTAGCATGTAACAGACTGACTGTCACAACAACTAGCATGTAACAGACTGACTGTCACAAACAACTAGCATGTAACAGACTGACTGCAACTAGCATGTAACAGACTGACTGCAACAAACAACTAGCATGTAACAGACTGACTGTCACAAACAACTAGCATGTAACAGACTGACTGTCACAAACAACTAGCATGTAACAGACTGACTGCAACTAGCATGTAACAGACTGACTGCAACAAACAACTAGCATGTAACAGACTGACTGCAACTAGCATGTAACAGACTGACTGCAACAAACAACTAGCATGTAACAGACTGACTGCAACTAGCATGTAACAGACTGACTGTCACAAACAACTAGCATGTAACAGACTGACTGCAACCAGCATGTAACAGACTGACTGTCACAAACAACTAGCATGTAACAGACTGACTGCAACTAGCATGTAACAGACTGACTGTCACAAACAACTAGCATGTAACAGACTGACTGCAACTAGCATGTACAGACTGACTGTCACAAACAACTAGCATGTAACAGACAGACTGTCACAAACAACTAGCATGTAACAGACTGACTGTCACAAACAACTAGCATGTAACAGACTGACTGTCACAAAAACTAGCATGTAACAGACTGACTGTCACAAACAACTAGCATGTACCAGACTGACTGCAACCAGCATGTAACAGACTGACTGCAACAAACAACTAGCATGTAAAGACTGACTGTCACAAACAACTAGCATGTAACAGACTGACTGTCAAACACTAGCATGTACCAGACTGACTGCAACCAGCATGTAACAGACTGACTGTCACAAACAACTAGCATGTAACAGACTGACTGTCACAAACAACTAGCATGTAACAGACTGACTGTCACAAACAACTAGCATGTAACAGACTGACTGTCACAAACAACTAGCATGTAACAGACTGACTGTCACAAACAACCAGCATGTAACAGACTGACTGTCACAAACAACTAGCATGTAACAGACTGACTGCAACTAGCATGTAACAGACTGACTGTCACAACAACTAGCATGTAACAGACTGACTGTCACAAACAACCAGCATGTAACAGACTGACTGCAACTAGCATGTAACAGACTGACTGCAACTCATGTAACAGACTGACTGTCACAAACAACTAGCATGTAACAGACTGACTGTCACAAACAAACTAGCATGTAACAGACTGACTGTCACAAACAACAGCATGTAACAGACTGACTGTCACAAACAACTAGCATGTAACAGACTGACTGCAACTAGCATGTAACAGACTGACTGTCACAAACAACCAGCCTGTAACAGACTGACTGTCACAAACAACTAGCCTGTAACAACTGACTGTCACAAACAGATTGTAACAAACAGAAATCTGTCTCAACACACAGAAAACCAGCCTGTCACAGCCAACCTGTAAACAGTCAGCAAGAATCACACAAACACAACGCCTGTGAGAAAAATCAATCAACAGACACAACCCAGCAGCCAGCCTGTAACCAGAGCTTGACTTCCGAGACAAGTCGACAAACTTTGCTAGCCACAGCGCTAACTAGCATGCTACTAGCCGTTGCCGTTTGAAACCATGACACACCTGGCTAACTAGCTAGCCACCGCGGCTAACTAACTTAGAAGTGCGAGCAGGTAAAAAAAACGCATCGTCATTAATAAAACATGATTTTACAGTAAACGTGAGTGTGTTGATGCTGTTAGCTTTAGCATCAGAAGCTAACAGCCAGAGAAGAGGCCAGGGTCAGACTAACCTGGAGGAGGAAATGTCTCGGTGAAAACCTGCTGGCAGCGACGGGAACTGATAAACTCCTCTTTTCCCAGTCCGACTCGTTAATGTCAAACACCCCGTCTTTCGGTGTCCTAAGTTAGCTGTTGATACAATTATTTTAGTACACGTCAAATCACGGTTTTAAAACGAAGCAGCCGAACCTGTCTGCTGCTCTGAGCTAACTAAATACTGACGTGACGTGACGTCCAGCTGGAGCCATGCGTCATGACGTAGGAAGCTTGACAAGATCGTCTCCGTCAATAGGGGCTCTCCGTACTGATACTTCATCCGGAAGATTTATCATTTTAAAAGAATCAGAATTACTTTATTTGGTCGGCAACGGGGAAATGCAGAGGTGGGAGAAGTACTCAGATGATATACTTGAGTAAAAGTAGAAGTACTATGATCTTGTACTTGTAAAAGTCCTTCAAAATCAAAATGTTACTCCAGTAAAGGTACACAAGTATCAGCATCAAAATATAGTTAAAGTACAAAAAGTAAAAGTAGTCATTGTGCAGATTGGTCCATTTCAGAATAATATATATGATATGTTTTATAATGATTGATCATGAAAGTGTTCTCAAAGCTGGTAAAGGTGCAGCTAGTTTGAATGACTTTGTATACTGCAGGGTAGCTTGTGGATTTACTCCAGGTGGAACTAAAGTCTGATTTAACACTTGATTATATTTCACATCATTCATCCACATCTGAGAAGTAACTAAAGGTATTAAATACATGTAGTGGAGGAAATACACCATTTAAGAGGGATTATTAAGAGTATTCATTTTAAGAGTTGTACAGAATAACATTTTTCTTTGTTCTACTTTTTTACACCTTGGTATTCGTTTTTTTTGTCTGTTTTTAACTCCTTTGTGCTGCAATGACTTTTGGGGGAAGAAAATGCATAACAAATAAACAACAACATTCAACAACACAACAACATGGACTTAATTTGCATGCATGAACTCTTAATGTACAACATTTCTCAAACAGGAAGAAACGTTTTATTTATTTGTGTCTAATCTAATAATTAATAACATATTTTACAAAATAAAAGTTGAATGAAGCTTATTGACCCAGCATGTATTTCTATAGGTTTGTGACATGATAAGAGTGTTTTGGTTCACAGCAACAGAGAGGAGGAAGACCTCTTCTTGGTTAATAATACATCTTTGAGTCGGGTTGAATTTCAACAACAACCTGCTGCAGGTTTCCATTATAAAAAATACATCAGACACAACCTGAACCGGAACACCGGGATCATTAGGGGTCAAAGGGCAAGACCAGGACACATTTTTGATCAGTCTGACTGAAATGATGCTGATCAGATTTGAACAAAACTGACTATTTTCTTATTTAAATAATTATTGTTCTTCGTCTTCCCTTCTCCACCTCTTCTGTCCCTCCTCTTCCTCTGAACATAGTTAATAGGAAACCTGGACACTTGCAGCAATATGTGTTTCAGTGTCGCCCTCTGGTGGCAGTTTGACCCTCCATCATGGGGGAACTCACACTATTTCCCTCCTCTGCTTGTGTTTCAGCTGCTGGGGAGCACAGCTGCACACACGGAAAGATGACTGAACAGGGGTCCAAGAGTCAGGGGTCCCTTTGGCTGTAAAAATGAACAAGGTGCCAACAAGGAAGAAACAATAACGCTGAGACACAAAAAAGAGACATAGAGAATACAAAATACCACAAAGAGACATAAAACACCTGAAACAGAACGACCAAAGAAGACCTAGAAATGAGCACAAGAGACACAAAAAGGCCACCAAACGATCACAAAGAGACACAAGTAACAAAAAGAGCTTTAAAACCACCACAAAAACCCAAACTAACATCACACCTCAGAAATATACCATAAAGAGACACATGACCACAAAGACACAATAGGACAATCCAACACTACAAAGTCTTTCTCTCACGTAGCACACCGCGGGCAACGTGTGAGTTAACTGTTTAAAAGCCACAGATTCCAATCTGACATTCTTCTTACACAACACACCTGAATGTACCACACCTTTGTCGGCTTCCTACGTGCATTGTATTGTGGGTAATGTAGTTCCAGGTTTTAAACAAGGAAGAGCAATGTGTCAATATCTTTGCATGTGCATTATTTATTGTTTTTATTTGAACCGAACCAGGATCATCACTGAGTGTTCTTCTGTGACTTGGGCACTACGATGTTACTCATACAAAACTCAACACAAGATCAACACAGAAAGTCTATTTTAAATGCCCTAAAGATTGTGTATTTAGAATAAAAGATGAATTGTATGTAGGTTTACTGGAGAAAATCCTGTTAAGAGAAGACTCACCATCAAAGTCTGACCCTTTCTGTCGTACTGATGGGTCAGCAGGGGTCAGCAGGGGTCAGGGTTACAGATACAGACACAAACAAATGTATGTTGAACACTTTATTTATATTGTCAATACTAATGTATAGTGTTATAGAGGAATACAAACTAATACAAGAAACACTGAGAACATTCTGTTGATGTTTTATGTTTAAAAGAACATTTGACCAATAACCATCTACATATATGTTTAAGATTTATTTTGGATGAACTGACGCTTCTGTAGATCTCCTGAGGATCCCCATCTCTGGTGGGTTCCCAGTAGAGCTCTGGTGGGTTCCCAGTAGATCTCTGGTGGGTTCCCAGTAGATCTCTGGTGGGTTCCCAGTAGATCTCTTATCTTCTTCATGGCATGGTCTCCACGTTGACCTTGGATAGGCTGACGTCGTGGAAGATGTTGAGCACATTGATGGATCTCAGGTTGCTGAATCGGTGATGGAAAGTCAGGACATGAGAGTTGTTGACGGCGACCTTAAACTCTTTGTTGTGCACAAGATCTTCATCTGCAAAGGAAAATCCACAAAATCATCATCAACCTGCTTTTCCACAGATTAGCCCTGAACCCACTTCACTGTGTGTTTGGTCACTGCTTGGTGTCAAACATAAAACAAAGTCAATGCTAAGACGCGAATGGACAAATACATTCTGTCTACGCAGAAACATGTTTGACCTTGAGCCAAAAGTTGGAGTGAAGCTGAATCAGACATGTAGGAAGAACTTCTTTTGGTCATCTGTCGACACTCGGAGCTTTAATACTAAAAGGAAGGCTTTTTGGCCATCTGGTCATTTCTGTCATAGCTAATGGCTGAAATTAATATTGCTAAGGTATGTGTATCTTTGGAGGAAAGCACCTCATCTTCCTGGAAGAAGTACTCACATTGGCGACTGTTTATCAGCCTATCAAATAGAAAATCTAGAGGCTTGAAAACAACATTGTTTCTGAACCCAAACAT
>JAAOOA010002466.1:27500-30000 GCA_012861695.1 Trematomus loennbergii
GCTAGGGTTGGTCAAAAATGTTTTATATTTCTTGAAATTATCCTTAATAAATCAAATGCTCTGAAAAGAATTAGGTATATGTGGGTATCATTGTTGCAGGACTGTAAAAGAGTGGTACAGGAATGACTCCTAAAACCCAGAAATTAGTCAGCATTTTACCACTTCCTGTTCCCTCGTCTTGAAGTCAATGTTTTTTTGTATGTGTTTTTGGTTGCCTGAAATAAAGTCTGTGATCAACACAAGCTAAAGAAGTTGTTCACATTTTGTTCTACAACATAAAATATGTCAGTTAATACCCCACTGGTGAATGTCTGAAGCTTCTACGTGTCTAAAAAGCAGCGGTTGCGAACATTAGCCGCCTTTAGCTTAGCGGTGGTGACCTGAAGTCATGTGACCGTGCTGTAGTTCCTTTATAGCCCAACATTAGCCACCTTTAGCTTAGCGGTGGTGACGTGAAGTCATGTGACCGTGCTGTAGTTCCATTATAGCCCAACATTAGCCACCTTTAGCTTAGCGGTGGTGACGTGAAGTCATGTGACCGTGCTGTAGTTCCATTATAGCCCAACATTAGCCACCTTTAGCTTAGCGGTGGTGACGTGAAGTCATGTGACCGTGCTGTAGTTCCTTTATAGCCCAACATTAGCCACCTTTAGCTTAGCGGTGGTGACGTGAAGTCATGTGACCGTGCTGTAGTTCCATTATAGCCCAACATTAGCCACCTTTAGCTTAGCGGTGGTGACGTGAAGTCATGTGACCGTGCTGTAGTTCCATTATAGCCCAACATTAGCCACCTTTAGCTTAGCGGTGGTGACGTGAAGTCATGTGACCGTGCTGTAGTTCCTTTGTAGCCCAACATTAGCCACCTTTAGCTTAGCGGTGGTGACGTGAAGTCATGTGACCGTGCTGTAGTTCCATTATAGCCCAACATAGCCACCTTTAGCTTAGCGGAGGGTGACGTGAAGTCATGTGACCGTGCTGTAGTTCCTTTATAGCCCAACATTAGCCACCTTTAGCTTAGCGGTGGTGACGTGAAGTCATGTGACCGTGCTGTAGTTCCATTATAGCCCAACATTAGCCACCTTTAGCTTAGCGGTGGTGACGTGAAGTCATGTGACCGTGCTGTAGTTCCATTATAGCCCAACATTAGCCACCTTTAGCTTAGCGGTGGTGATGTGAAGTCATGTGACCGTGCTGTAGTTCCTTTATAGCCCAACATTAGCCACCTTTAGCTTAGCGGTGGTGATGTGAAGTCATGTGACCGTGCTGTAGTTCCTTTAAAGTAATTTGGCAAATTTCGAAATCCAATGGAAAAATCCCATTGGCTTTTTGTCAAGGGAGTCCGTGTGATGCTAACTTCAGTGCACTACTCTATTAGCCAAACCTTTGTTGCAATCGTTGCTCATCATTAGAAACCTCGACAAGCTGCTCGACAGCTGAACCAACAATAGCAATGCTCATTGTTTAGGCTCATAATAACAATTAAGGGGAGTGACTGTCACAGAAGGCCTAAAGGGAAAAGTTAAAGGGCTAATTTCTGGCTAGGATTAGCAACAGTTGACCTAATCTAAGTCGGGTAATGACTTTCCACACAGTAATATTAAACATTAACTTAATTTTGCAATAAAACCTGCCCTTTCTTTACTTTAGGGGATGTAATGTGCTTTATTTTAGTCTGGTTTAGACATCTAAATGAACACATGCTACACAGCGGTAAACATTCAATCACATTTAGGATTCAGGTGAGGGATGAAACTCAGACTTACATTCATGTTGCTCGACTGTGATCTGAAACACAAAGAAACATTTGAAAACGACAGGAAAAGAAAACAATGTCTGAGGGTGTGGTGGGCGAGTCCCATCATGGAGAATAGAAACCTGAAACTCTTCTTCATCTTCCTCCTCTTCCTCCTACTGTGTGAAGGAGTTTAAGAAACTACATATTCCTAACATGTCAAATACTAAGCTCTTTAATGAGTTCTGCTTTATTTGTAGTACAAACCTCTGACAGTATTAACGTTTAGCCTCCAGCTTTCCTACTCGTATTTCAGCTTTACGCTTGATTATAAAATGCAATATTTCCTGTTTTACACAACACAACCTTTGCACTTAAAACTCCTGTATTTTCTGAATTATTTGCAATTTCACAGACATTCGTTTGGCAATTCTTCTTTGTAAAACTAGTGTTATAAGTATTTAACTGCTGCATAACTAATCTGACAAGTGGTCAGCACTTTGGCTCGACCAAAAATCGTTTAAAAATGTGCTATATAAATAAAACTTGATTTGATTTGATTTGATTTTGAAAAATAATAATAATGTAAAATAAAAAAGATACATACATAATAATAACAATGATAAGTAAATAAATAAATATGAAATAATAAATTATACATAATCCTCAATAATAATAAAAATAATATTAAATACATAATAGCTCAAAATTAGCTGCACCTCAACCAACTACAACGGTACAATCCTGCTTTGTAATAATAATTTAATA
>JAAOOA010002466.1:35000-44084 GCA_012861695.1 Trematomus loennbergii
TAAACAACTTTTAATCTTTGCTTCCCTGTATGATCCAGCAGGGGCAGCAGAGCCACTCCAGGCTCTCACAGTGCAGAGCTGCAGTCAGACAGCAGGGGCAGCAGAGCCACTCCAGGCTCTCACAGTGCAGAGCTGCAGACAGACAGCAGGGGCAGCAGAGCCACTACAGGCTCTCACAGTGCAGAGCTGAAGTCAGACAGCAGGGGGCAGCAGAGCCTACAGGCTCTCACAGTGCAGAGCTGCAGTCAGACAGCAGGGGGCAGCAGAGCCACTACAGGCTCTCACAGTGCAGAGCTGCAGTCAGACAGCAGGGGCAGCAGAGCCACTCCAGGCTCTCACAGTGCAGAGCTGCAGTCAGACAGCAGGGGGCAGCAGAGCCACTACAGGCTCTCACAGTGCAGAGCTGCAGTCAGACAGCAGGGGGCAGCAGAGCCACTACAGGCTCTCACAGTGCAGAGCTGCAGTCAGACAGCAGGGGCAGCAGAGCCACTCAGGCTCTCACAGTGCAGAGCTGCAGACAGACAGCAGGGGCAGCAGAGCCACTACAGGCTCACAGTGCAGAGCTGCAGTCAGACAGCAGGGGGCGCTGTGGAGCTGCGGACAAATATCACACTTCCGGTTCTGGTTTTCACATTAAGAACCAAATTGAGGTTTAATGTTAAAGCAGCTGACTCAACAAACCAAATCCAGCCAGGAAATTTGTCTGTGAAATAATCTGATCGGATGAAAGATTTAACTCTTTGTTCCTCCAGTGTTACAAAACGTATGTGTAATAAATATTATATATGTATGAAGTGTAATTATATATATATATAGCCACATTATGTTTCTATTTAGAGGAGTTCAAACCAGTCATTTCATAATTAGCTGATTTAAAGATATTAATAATCATTATTGATATACAAGAGAAAACTTGTTTAAAGAAATACAAAAAATAAGCAAGACAAATATTTTAAATATATTATACTGACAGAATGAGTTTATTAAAGGTATTTGTATTTTATGTTTAGCATATTTATTAGGTATATATCTTTGTTGGCTTCTGTAGACTGTGGTGTGTTTGAACGCTTAAAACAGGACCTCTCAGTCTGATCCTTCTGCAGTCTGAGCTCAGAGAGAGTGTGTGTGTGTGAGTGTGTGTGTGTGTGTGTGTGTGTGTGTGTGTGTGTGTGTGTGTGTGTGTGTGTGTGTGTGTGTGTGTTACAGTATGAACAGTATATACTTTAGCCGCCTGCAGACTGGGATAATCCGAGCTGAGCTGCTGACCTCGACGCAAAAAAGTTCAACAAGAGAGCAGAGACCCAAACAGACGACAGTAAGAGGGGGGGCTGCTCTGTGTGTGTGTGTGTGTGTGTGTGTGTGTGTGTGTGTGTGTGTGTGTGTGTGTGTGTGTGTGTGTGTGTGTGTGTGTGTTGGAGCAATGTAGGTTAGAGGGTTGTGGTTTAAATGTTCCACTATCCTTCTAGTTGTGACCCTGAAGTTAGCATAAGGGCTCCCTCAACAAAAGACATGAGATTTTGGATTAATTTAAAAAATGAAAATCTGTGTCAAACAAACGTTTATGATTCTACACCTTTAGTTCAGCAGGATCATCTCCACACATTAACACCACTTTATGATTTGTATAGTAAAAAGCTAATGTTGGCTATAAACTAACTACAGCACGGTCACATGACTTCACGTCTCCACCGCTAAGCTAAAGGTGGCTAATGTTGGGCTATAAAGGAACTACAGCACGGTCACATGACTTCACGTCACCACCGCTAAGCTAAAGGTGGCTAATGTTGGGCTATAAAGGAACTACAGCACGGTCACATGACTTCACGTCACCACCGCTAAGCTAAAGGTGGCTAATGTTGGGCTATAAAGGAACTACAGCACGGTCACATGACTTCACATCACCACCGCTAAGCTAAAGGAGGCTAATGTTGGGCTATAAAGGAACTACAGCACGGTCACATGACTTCACGTCACCACCGCTAAGCTAAAGGGGCTAATGTTGGGCTATAAAGGAACTACAGCACGGTCACATGACTTCACGTCACCACCGCTAAGCTAAAGGTGGCTAATGTTGGGCTATAAAGGAACTACAGCACGGTCACATGACTTCACGTCACCACCGCTAAGCTAAAGGTGGCTAATGTTGGGCTATAAAGGAACTACAGCACGGTCACATGACTTCACATCACCACCGCTAAGCTAAAGGAGGCTAATGTTGGGCTATAAGGAACTACAGCACGGTCACATGACTTCACGTCACCACCGCTAAGCTAAAGGTGGCTAATGTTGGGCTATAAAGGAACTACAGCACGGTCACATGACTTCACGTCACCACCGCTAAGCTAAAGGTGGCTAATGTTGGGCTATAAAGGAACTACAGCACGGTCACATGACTTCACTCACCACCGCTAAGCTAAAGGTGGCTAATGTTGGGCTATAAAGGAACTACAGCACGGTCACATGACTTCACATCACCACCGCTAAGCTAAAGGTGGCTAATGTTGGGCTATAAAGGAACTACAGCACGGTCACATGACTTCACATCACCACCGCTAAGCTAAAGGTGGCTAATGTTGGGCTATAAAGGAACTACAGCACGGTCACATGACTTCACGTCACCACCGCTAAGCTAAAGGTGGCTAATGTTGGGCTATAAAGGAACTACAGCACGGTCACATGACTTCACGTCACCACCGCTAAGCTAAAGGTGGCTAATGTTGGGCTATAAAGGACTACAGCACGGTCACATGACTTCACATCACCACCGCTAAGCTAAAGGTGGCTAATGTTGGGCTATAAAGGAACTACAGCACGGTCACATGACTTCACGTCACCACCGCTAAGCTGATGGCTAATGTTGGCGTGATGCTTCTTAGTCGTCTCATTTAGACACTTGTCCTAATTTAAACTCGGAAATATTTTTCCATATGGGTTTTTTTTGTGTCTTTGTGGTTGAATACATCTCTTGTGGTTAAGTGTGTTGATATTATTGAATGTCTCTATTTGATGGTTTTATTTGTGATTTTGGTGGTTTTATGTCTCAGTGCGGTGGTTTAGTGTATTGTTATTATTTAACGTCTCTTTATTGTGGTTGGTTAATGTTTATAAGTGGTTGTTTCATGTTTCTTTCTGGTGGTTCTATGACACATTGTAGTGATTTTAAATCTCTTTGCGGTTGTTTAGTGTGTCTTTGTGGTTTCATTTTTCCAATAAGACATGTAAAGAGTCACTTCAAAAAGAGACTCTGCACTGAGGGGCCCTGACCCCCTTGGCCCCTGGGTTTCAGCCCAGTTGGCCCATTCAGTAATCCCTCCATGGTCACATGTCTGCACTACAGGCATCAACAGCGGAAAGACAAACCAACAACCCGTGGAGATCAGTGTCATCATTGCAGCGAGCTGTTCGCACACGCTCAGTGAGAGTCTGACGAGAACAGAGATCAGCCGCAGATAATATTCTGTCTTTCTTCCAAAAACAAAGAGAAGCTGAGCGAACAGGACACAGATCTTATCGTCTGATCTGAGATCTGCAGCTCGCTCTGATTCTGAGGAATGTTGATCCTGTCAGAGCTGAACCAACAAACCTCTGCTTTTTATACAAACTGTCTAAATTAAATCACCAGGAGTATAAAGCCAACGTAAGGCTACAAAGGAGCTGCAGCACGGTCACATGACTTCAGTCACCACCGCTAAGCTAAAGGAGGCTAATGTTGGGCTACAAAGGAGCTGCAGCACGGTCACATGACTTCAGTCACCACCGCTAAGCTAAAGGAGGCTAATGTTGGGCTATAAAGGAACTACAGCACGGTCACATGACTTCACGTCACCACCGCTAAGCTAAAGGAGGCTAATGTTGGGCTATAAAGGAACTACAGCACGGTCACATGACTTCACGTCACCACCGCTAAGCTAAAGGTGGCTAATGTTGGGCTATAAAGGAACTACAGCACGGTCACATGACTTCACGTCACCACCGCTAAGCTAAAGGTGGCTAATGTTGGGCTATAAAGGAACTACAGCACGGTCACATGACTTCACGTCACCACCGCTAAGCTAAAGGTGGCTAATGTTGGGCTATAAAGGAACTACAGCACGGTCACATGACTTCACGTCACCACCGCTAAGCTAAAGGTGGCTAATGTTGGGCTATAAAGGAACTACAGCACGGTCACATGACTTCACGTCACCACCGCTAAGCTAAAGGTGGCTAATGTTGGGCTATAAAGGAACTACAGCACGGTCACATGACTTCACGTCACCACCGCTAAGCTAAAGGTGGCTAATGTTGGGCTATAAAGGAACTACAGCACGGTCACATGACTTCACGTCACCACCGCTAAGCTAAAGGTGGCTAATGTTGGGCTATAAAGGAACTACAGCACGGTCACATGACTTCACGTCACCACCGCTAAGCTAAAGGAGGCTAATGTTGGGCTATAAAGGAACTACAGCACGGTCACATGACTTCACGTCACCACCGCTAAGCTAAAGGAGGCTAATGTTGGGCTATAAAGGAACTACAGCACGGTCACATGACTTCACGTCACCACCGCTAAGCTAAAGGAGGCTAATGTTGGGCTATAAAGGAACTACAGCACGGTCACATGACTTCACGTCACCACCGCTAAGCTAAAGGAGGCTAATGTTGGGCTATAAAGGAACTACAGCACGGTCACATGACTTCACGTCACCACCGCTAAGCTAAAGGTGGCTAATGTTGGGCTATAAAGGAACTACAGCACGGTCACATGACTTCACGTCACCACCGCTAAGCTAAAGGTGGCTAATGTTGGGCTATAAAGGAACTACAGCACGGTCACATGACTTCACGTCACCACCGCTAAGCTAAAGGTGGCTAATGTTGGGCTATAAAGGAACTACAGCACGGTCACATGACTTCAGTCACCACCGCTAAGCTAAAGGTGGCTAATGTTGGGCTGATTCCTGTCCAACGAGACATTTTCTTACTTGCAGATATAAGGAGAAAAATGAAGTCGAGAGTAAAGAGTGTGTGTGAAGGTTTAATCACATGTCTTCATCGTATCATTTAGCTCATGTCCTGGTGCATTCTAAGTAATCACACAGCATGATCTTCCCACCGTAAATCTGAGGCTCATGAACGTTTTCTCATTAAATTACTTTATTAAATCACCAGCAGCCCGACAGCTGAGGTCACTGTTGTGTGTGTGTGTGTGTGTGTGTGTGTGTGTGTGTGTGTGTGTGTGTGTGTGTGCGTGTGTGTGTGTGGTGTGTGTGTGTGTGTGTGTGGTGTGTGTGTGTGTGTGTGTGTGTGTGTGTGTGTGTGTGTGTGTGTGTGTGGTGTGTGTGTGTGTGTGTGTGTGTGTGTGTGTGTGTGTGTAAATGAGTTTAGCAGATGCTACAGTAGAAACCACAAACAGTAAAAACAGAGTCCAGCAGTGAACTCAACTCACCTCTCATCATCAGCTCCACAGAGATGATCCTGATTCTGATTCTGATGCAGAAGATGCAACAGGAGAAACAGGAGACACAAAGTGACCAAACATTAATAAGAGACACACATCTACAAAATAAAGAAACTTGAGACAAAAAAAGTCACAATATGACCAAAAAAACCCGACATGACCCAAAACGACCACAAAGAGACACACAACCACCACAAAGAGACACACAACCACCACACAGAGACACACAACCACCACACAGAGACACACAACCACCACACAGAGACACACAACCACCACACAGAGACACACAACCACCACAGAGAGACACACAACCACCACACAGAGACACACAACCACCACAAGAGACACACAACCACCACACAGAGACACACAACCACCCACAAGAGACACACAACCACCACACAGAGACACACAACCACACACAAAGACAGACAACCACCAAAGAGACACACAACCACCACAGAGACACACAACCACCACGAAGACACACACCACCACGAAGAGACACACAACCACCACACAGAGACACACAACCACCACAAAGAGACAGACAACCACCACAAGAGACAGACAACCACCACACAGAGACACACAACCACCACAAAGAGACACCAACCACCACACAGAGACACACAACCACCACAGAGACAGACAACCACCACACAGAGACAGACAACCACCACACAGAGACACACAACCACCACAACAGAGACACACAACACCGACCACAGAGAGACACACAACCACCACACAGAGACACACAACCACCACACAGAGACACACAACCACACACAGAGACACACAACCACCACACAGAGACACACAACCACCACACAGAGACACAACCACCACACAGAGACACACAACCACCACACAGAACACACAACCACCACACAGAGACACACAACCACCACACAGAGACACACAACCACCACAGAGAGACACACAACCACCACACAGAGACACACAACCACCACAAGAGACACACAACCACCACACAGAGACACACAACCACCACAAAGAGACCACAACCACCACACAGAGACACACAACCACCACAAAGAGACAGACAACCACCACAAGAGACACACAACCACCACACAGAGACACACAACCACCACAAAGAGACAGACAACCACCACAAAGAGACAGACAACCACCACACAGAGACACACACCACCACAAAGAGACACACAACCACCACACAGAGACAGACAACCACCACACAGAGACAGACAACCACCACACAGAGACAGACAACCACCACACAGAGACACACAACCACCACAAGAGACACACAACCACCACAGAGACAGACAACCACCACAAGAGACACACAACCACCACACAGAGACACACAACCACCACAGAGACACACAACCACCACAACAGAGACAGACAACCACCACAGAGACACACAACCACCACACAGACACACCACCACCACACAGAGACACACAACCACCACAGAGAGACACAAACCACCACACAGAGACACACAACCACACAGAGACAGACAACCACCACACAGAGACAGACAACCACCACAGAGACACACAACCACCACAGAGACACACAACCACCACACAGAGACACACAACCACCACACAGAGACACACAACCACCACACAGAGACACACAACCACCACACAGAGACAGACAACCACCACACAGAGACAGACACCACCACACAGAGACACACAACCACCACAAAGAGACACACAACCACCACACAGAGACACACAACCACACACAGAGACAGACAACCACCACAAAGAGACACACAACCACCACACAGAGACACACAACCACCACACAGAGACACACAACCACCACAGAGGACACACAACCACCACACAGAGACACACAACCACCACACAGAGACAGACAACCACCACACAGAGACAGAAAACCACCACACAGAGACACACAACCACCACAAAGAGACACACAACCACCACACAGAGACACACAACACCACCACAGAGACAGACAACCACCACAAAGAGACACACAACACCACACAGAGACACACAACCCCCACACAGAGACACACAACCACCAACACAGAGACACCAACCACCACAAAGAGACACATAACCACCACACAGACACACAACCACCACACAGAGACACACAACCACCACCAGAGACACACAACCACCACACAGAGACACACAACCACCACAAGAGACACACACCACAGAGACAGACAACCCACCACAAAGAGACACACAACCACCACACAGAGACACACCCACCACAGAGACACACACCACCAACAGAGACACACAACCACCACAGAGACACACAACCACCACACAGAGACACACAACGCCACACAGAGACACACAACCACCACACAGAGACAGACAACCACCACAAGAGACACACAACCACCACAAAGAGACACACAACCACACACAGAGACACACAACCACCACACAGAGACACACAACCACCACACAGAGACACACAACGACCACGAGAGACACACAACCACCACACAGAGACACACAACCACCACACAGAGACACACAACCACCACACAGAGACACACAACCACCACACAGAGACACACAACCACCACACAGAGACACACAACCACCACACAGAGACCACAACCACCACACAGAGACACACAACCACCACAGAGACACACACCACCACACAGAGACACACAACCACCAAGACAAAAGAGACACACCCAACACCCCACACAGAGACACACAACCACACAAAGACACACACCACCACACAGAGACACACAACCACCACAGAGACAGACAACCACACAAAGAGACACACAACCACCACACAGAGACACACAACCACACAAAGAGACAGACACCACCACAAAGAGACAGACAACCACCACACAGAGACACACAACCACCACACAGAGACACACAACCACCACACAGAGACAACAACCACCACACAGAGACACACAACCACCACAAGAGACACACAACCACCACACAGAGACAGACAACCACCACAAAGAGACACACAACCACCACACAGAGACAGACAACCACCACACAGAGACACACAACCACCACACAGAGACACACAACCACCACACAGAGAACAGACAACCACCACAAGAGACACACAACCACCACCGAGACACACAACCCCACACAGAGACAGACAACCACCACAGAGAGACACACAACCACCACACAGAGACACACAACCACCACACAGAGACACACACCACCACACAGACACACAACCACCACACAGAGACAGACAACCACCACACAGAGACACACAACCACCACAAAGAGACACACAACCACCACACAGAGACACACAACCACCACACAGAGACAGACAACCACCACAAAGAGACACACAACCACCACACAGAGACACCAACCACCACAAAGAGACACACAACCACCACAAAGAGACACACAACCACCACACAGAGACACACAACCACCACAAAGAGACAGACAACCACCACACAGAGACACACAACCACCACACAAGACACACAACCACCACACAGAGACACACAACCACCACGAAGAGACACACAAACCACCACACAGAGACAGACAACCACCATACAGAGACACACAACCACCACGAAGAGACCACAACCACCACACAGAGACAGACAA
>JAAOOA010002467.1:5000-32500 GCA_012861695.1 Trematomus loennbergii
TACAGCACGGTCACATGACTTCACGTCACCACCGCTAAGCTAAAGGTGGCTAATGTTGGGCTATAAAGGAACTACAGCACGGTCACATGACTTCACGTCACCACCGCTAAGCTAAAGGTGGCTAATGTTGGGCTATAAAGGAACTACAGCACGGTCACATGACTTCACGTCACCACCGCTAAGCTAAAGGAGGCTAATGTTGGGCTATAAAGGAACTACAGCACGGTCACATGACTTCACGTCACCACCGCTAAGCTAAAGGTGGCTAATGTTGGGCTATAAAGGAACTACAGCACGGTCACATGACTTCACGTCACCACCGCTAAGCTAAAGGTGGCTAATGTTGGGCTATAAAGGAACTACAGCACGGTCACATGACTTCACGTCACCACCGCTAAGCTAAAGGTGGCTAATGTTGGGCTATAAAGGAACTACAGCACGGTCACATGACTTCACGTCACCACCGCTAAGCTAAAGGTGGCTAATGTTGGGCTATAAAGGAACTACAGCACGGTCACATGACTTCACGTCACCACCGCTAAGCTAAAGGTGGCTAATGTTGGGCTATAAAGGAACTACAGCACGGTCACATGACTTCACGTCACCACCGCTAAGCTAAAGGTGGCTAATGTTGGGCTATAAAGGAACTACAGCACGGTCACATGACTTCACGTCACCACCGCTAAGCTAAAGGCTAATGTTGGGCTATAAAGGAACTACAGCACGGTCACATGACTTCACGTCACCACCGCTAAGCTAAAGGAGGCTAATGTTGGGCTATAAAGGAACTACAGCACGGTCACATGACTTCACGTCACCACCGCTAAGCTAAAGGTGGCTAATGTTGGGCTATAAAGGAACTACAGCACGGTCACATGACTTCACGTCCCACGCTAAGCTAAAGGAGGCTAATGTTGGGGAGTAGGTGCTTCTAGGTTTAGGACTCATTCCTCTCTGCTGACTTTATCTATAGCTACCGAGAATTCTACCCGTCATTCCTCAAACACCTGTATTCTGTCATTAAAAAAGTATTTTTAAAGTGTATGCAACCTAAGTTAGTTGCAAATCTAGTAAATTGCAGACTAAAATAATTAAAGGGCAAGTTATTTGCAGGATGATTTAGTTGCAGAGTGCAGACTCATTAGGTTGCAGACTTAGCATGTTTTCTTTGTAGGAGATTATAAAAAACCTCATTACGGTCTAATCCAGCAGTAATTTGCTGCTCCTCTCAGTTACACATCATTATAAACTCACTATATTTGCTTTCGTTTGGACAAAACACGCAATTTGAATCTGCTTGAAGACAGTTGTGTTAATTATTTTTAAAACAAATCTTGACGCAACCCAAAAGAGACAAAGTACCAGAATAAAAATAGGCCAAACCAGACAAGATCAATGAACACAAACAGGGACTAACATCACACTGAGGAATATATGATGAGTGTGTGTGTGTGTGTGTGTGTGGTGTGTGTGTGTGTGTCTCTCTCCAGGGTTAGCCAGTCAACCGACCTTAAATTGCCATCATATAGAATTACAGTAGCTGCAAAATGTGTCCTGGCAGCTCTGCTAACACACACACACACACACACACACACACACACACACACACACACACACACACACACACACACACACACACACACACACACACACACACCACACACACCACACACACCCACACACACACACACACACACACACACACACACACACACACACACACAACACACACACACACACACACACAGAACAAACAATGGAATATCAGAGTCATTTGGACAACAGAATAATACAATCCAGTGTCTGATATGAACACGGAAACACAACCCGTCTCACATAAATGCTGAAAAACGTAAAAAGCTCACAATATTTCCAGCGTTTTCAGTCGAGAAATCTTAATATCTCTGCACAAATATCGTGTGTACCACTATTCAAAGACATCCGAGACACCAGAGAAGCTGCATACAGCCTCACACACTTTAATCAGTAAAGAGAGTTCAGGTCTGCAGATTCCTCTCTGCAGGGAGGTCTGTGTGAGCCAGAGTTCACACACTCAACTCAAATACATTTATAAATATCGTTCAAGCTCAGGAGATATCCGAGTGTGAGATTCAGCAGAAGATATAAACAAGCAGTGGAGTACATTTAGATGTGAAAAATGATAAATAAATAATAATAAAATAATTGAAATATACAGGATTAATTGGTTCCAGCATAAATGAGGGACGGACTTAGAAGCGGATTTAGTCGTTGGAGGATTAGTTTTTAAAGACTAAGCCAGTTGCAACATAAGCTCGTTGAGAATAAGGTAATTGCAGTTTAAGTTGTACACTTGGTTGGTTGCAGACATAGTATATTAGGTTAGATAAAGACTTGGTTGCGGACTTAGTATATTAAGTCAGTTAAAGACTTGGTTGCAGACTTAGTATATTAAGTTAGTTAAAGACTTGGTTGCAGACTTAGTATATTAAGTCAGTTAAAGACTTGGTTGCGGACTTAGTATATTAAGTCAGTTAAAGACTTGGTTGCAGACTTAGTATATTAAGTTAGTTAAAGACTTGGTTGCAGACTTAGTATATTAAGTCAGTTAAAGACTTGGTTGCAGACTTAGTTGCAGACTTGGTTGAAGACTTGGTTGCGGACTTAGTATATTAAGTCAGTTAAAGACTTGGTTGCAGACTTAGTTGCAGACTTGGTTGAAGACTTGGTTGCGGACTTAGTATATTAAGTCAGTTAAAGACTTGGTTGCAGACTTAGTATATTAAGTCAGTTAAAGACTTGGTTGCAGACTTAGTATATTAAGTCAGTTAAAGACTTGGTTGCAGACTTAGTATTAAGTCAGTTAAAGACTTGGTTGCAGACTTAGTTGCAGACTTAGTATATTAAGTCAGTTAAAGACTTGGTTGCAGACTTAGTTGCGGACTTAGTATATTAAGTCAGTTAAAGACTTGGTTGCAGACTTAGTATATTAAGTCAGTTAAAGACTTGGTTGCAGACTTAGTATATTAAGTCAGTTAAAGACTTGGTTGCAGACTTAGTTGCAGACTTAGTATATTAAGTCAGTTAAAGACTTGGTTGCAGACTTAGTTGCGGACTTAGTATATTAAGTCAGTTAAAGACTTGGTTGCAGACTTAGTATATTAAGTCAGTTAAAGACTTGGTTGCAGACTTAGTTGCAGACTTAGTATATTAAGTCAGTTAAAGACTTGGTTGCAGACTTAGTTGCGGACTTAGTATATTAAGTCAGTTAAAGACTTGGTTGCAGACTTAGTATATTAAGTCAGTTAAAGACTTGGTTGCAGACTTGGTTGCGGACTCAGTATAAAGTTAGTTAAAGACTTTGTTGCAGACTTGGTTGCGGACTTAGTATATTAAGTCAGTTAAAGACTTGGTTGCAGACTTAGTTGCGGACTTAGTATATTAAGTTAGTTAAAGACTTGGTTGCAGACTTAGTATATTAAGTCAGTTAAAGACTTGGTTGCAGACTTAGTTGCAGACTTAGTATATTAAGTCAGTTAAAGACTTGGTTGCAGACTTAGTTGCGGACTTAGTATATTAAGTCATTAAAGACTTGGTTGCAGACTTAGTTGCAGACTTAGTATATTAAGTCAGTTAAAGACTTGGTTGCAGACTTGGTTGCGGACTCAGTATATTAAGTTAGTTAAAGACTTGGTTGCAGACTTAGTATATTAAGTCAGTTAAAGACTTGGTTGCAGACTTAGTTGCAGACTTAGTATATTAAGTCAGTTAAAGACTTGGTTGCAGACTTAGTTGCGGACTTAGTATATTAAGTCAGTTAAAGACTTGGTTGCAGACTTAGTATATTAAGTCAGTTAAAGACTTGGTTGCAGACTTAGTTGCAGACTTAGTATATTAAGTCAGTTAAAGACTTGGTTGCAGACTTAGTATATTAAGTCAGTTAAAGACTTGGTTACAGACTTAGTTGCGGACTTAGTATATTAAGTCAGTTAAAGACTTGGTTGCAGACTTGGTTGCGGACTTAGTATATTAAGTTAGTTAAAGACTTGGTTGCAGACTTAGTTGCGGACTTAGTATATTAAGTCAGTTAAAGACTTGGTTACAGACTTAGTTGCGGACTTAGTATATTAAGTCAGTTAAAGACTTGGTTGCAGACTTAGTTGCGGACTTAGTATATTAAGTTAGTTAAAGACTTGGTTGCAGACCTGATTAGTTGCAGGATTAGTCGTTGAATTAGTTTGTTACAGACTTAGGCAGTTGCAGACTTAGTTGGTTGCAGACTCAGTAAGTTGCATATTTGGTTAGTTGCAGACTTAGTTGGTTGCAGACTTAGTATGTTGCAGAATGACTTAGATGCACTCTTAGTTAGTTGCAAATGAAGCTAGTTGAAGACTATCTTGGTTGCAGACGTAGATAGTTCCACACACAAGCTAATTGAAGAATAAGGGGGTTGCAGATTTAGGATTTCAACTGTACTATATTTTTTACGAATGAATAATCATGAGTGTGCTTACGGTTAATTTAATGATGCAGAAGAAGAATGTGATGAAACCAGGAAAGTGTTTCAACCTAGCTTCCTTTAAATATAAAAATAAAAGCCCATCATGGACTCTGGGATCTGGACTGCTTCACAGATGGAGAGGATGATTGAAGGGGCCGCGTTTAAAGACAGGACACCACGATCAGAACAAAAACAAGTCAAAAGAGACAAGACAGGACACGCTGAGGAGAGACCTGAACTCCTCTGAGACGTCTGATCTGAGAGCTTTAAGAGTCAGAGAGCTTAATAACAGACGCCTCAAACACAAGGTACAAATAAGGGTTCAAGATTAAAGCTCATGGAGCAGAAACAAACGATCGGAGGCAGAAAACTACAAACTGTGACAGCAAAAACACATCCAGTGAAATCTCCATTAACTGGCGGTACACTATTGTCCAACATATTTGTTTATAAATCATGGTACGGTCTACGAACAATGCAACACTATTTCAATGTTTGGTTTGTTTTTCTGTACATGTTTGAGTACTTGTATTCGTTTTTTTCAACTATGGATTGGTTTGCTAGCAATGCCACTCAGTTTTGATTTTTGCAAAACTGATTTTATATCCATTTTAAAATAGAAACGCTACTGAAAACCTCATTATGTATATTCGTTTGTATTTATTACGTTTTTTTTGTTACACTACGGCACAGACTACCATCATTTAGTGTATCTGCTCCTTGTTCATAAATGTGTGTGTGTGTGTGTTCCCAACATTGTCCACATTCCGCTCCACAGTCAACACTTCCTCCTTGTTATTATTACCCACAAACCACCTGCCCCCCCGTCTCCTGGATACCTGAGAGAGTGTGTCTGTAACCGAGCAGCCCTTCATCTATAATACAACACACACACACACACACACACACACACACACACACACACACACACACACACACACACACACACACACACACACACCACACACACACACACACACACACACACACACACACACACACACACACACACACCACACACACACACACACACACACACACACACACACACACTATGCTTTTGATTAATGACGCTCAAACAGCTTTTTAAAACTATTACTATATTTAAAATATGTTATATCTTGGTTTCTTGTTTTCTAAGATTACATTGTTATACCGTAATAAACATCAGTTGAGGTATAATCAGGTTACAGTATAGTCTGTACAATATTTAATTGTACACGGTTCTTGTTTATCTTATTCTATTTGACTTGTATATAGACTCCTGCTTTTACTGGTTTACTTAAAACATTCTCTCTGCAACAATTAGCTTATTGGATTGAATGACATGTTCACACTTCACTTCTCCGGCATTACCTGCCCATTGATCTCCTAACATCATGTTGCATTGTTGGAGGAGCTCGGCACTTCCTTACATATCTACATTTGATAATAAAGCTTTGCATGTTGAATCCACAGCAGCTCTCACTCACTCAGAAGGTGTGTGTTGTACTTGCTGGTATAATAGTAAACGTCTTCGTATCCTTCCTGGTAGTCGTCATCGGCGCGGTACCTCCTCCTCCTCCTCCTGCTCAGGAGGCGCAGCAGAGCCAGGAAACGCTCCATCACCAGAACCAGATCAGAACCAAGAACAGGACCGGGATAGAACCAGAGCCCCTGCTACGTCCAACCACTGAGCTAACGACAGGACGCTAATAATCCACAGAGAGAGACCGGGTCCTTGTTTCTACACACACACACACACACACACCTCTGTGCTTCATGCATGCACACACACTCTCACACATTCTTTGTATTCTCTCTGCAGCCTCCTCCTCGGCTCCGTCTCTCTTTCCGCTGCTGCTGCTGCTGCATCTAACCGGCCAATCAGAGGGCTCGCTGCTCTCTCTCACACACACGCTGACACACTCACTAACACTCCTCCATCTCACCACTGCTGCTTCACTGTGAGTGTGGTGTGTGTGTGTGTGTGTGTGTGTGTGTGACTGTGTGTGTGTGTGTGTGTGTGTGTGTGTGTGTGACTGTGTGTGTGTGTGTGTGTGTGTGTGTGTGTGTGTGTGTGTAGTCAGCAGGGAGAGGAGGCGTGTTTCCTTCATTATCTCCTTTGCATCCTCTCATCCTTTGTTACGATGCCTCCTTTCCTAGCTTCCTCCTCTTCTTCGTTCACACACACTTGATTCCAGTGAGGGGGAGGGGAGTGTGTGTGTGTGTGTGTGTGTGTGTGTGTGTGTGTGTGTGTGTGTGTGTGTGTGTGTGTGTGTGAATTCCAGAGAGTGGTCTGTAATTGAACACTGGGAGAGAGGAGAGGGAACGAGGAGATGAAGATAAACGGGAAATGTGAGGAAAGGAAACAAGGGCAGGAGAAAAAAATGAGGAGGATGAAATAAATGGAAAAAGGAGAGGAGATGAGATGGATGCAAACAAGGTGAAAAGGAGGCAAGGAGAGGAGACAAGACAAGGGAATGATGATGAAAGAAAGGGAAATTCGTAAAGGAGAGGAGACAAGGAGGAAAGGAAGATACTAAGGATGCTTTCCATTCAACTAATACTAGAGGTATCCTTTATTAGAGCACAGTCTGTGTGTTATTGGAGCAGCAGAGATCCGGCATCAGGTGCTTTAATTGGGTCAGGAGACATTGTTTTTTGGCAAATACAAAGCGTCCATTACCCCTTCTTCAGGAGGAGAGCGGTATAACGTAAACCTCCTTAACGAGGACACGGGGTTTAGAGAAACAAATGAACAACAAGAAGGGATTTGGAGAAATACTGTATCTCTCAATGGACAAACAAAACATAAGCTCAGTGAACATGGACCACAACCAACGTCTAACAGATAGAAGATAGAGATTGGGGGGTTATTACGTTTATAAAAGAGGCATGCAAGTGTCCAGAAATACATTTAAAAAAAAGGGCGTTCAGAGAGTGCAAACTTCCACCGAGGCTCAGTCCACTATCTCTAAATGTTACCAAATTTCACAGTTTCTTTATTGGCCGACAGTGTTTCCTCCAGACCAGGGCTGAGAGGGCGTCCACCCGAGAGCGGGTCACGTCACTTGAATTTTGAATTGAGCCGTCCCTTATAGATACTATCTCTTTACGTATTAGGGATGGGAATTCATTTGGCTCGGCTCACTAAGAAGAGCCGGCTCCTTAACGGCTCTTCATGTTACCACAGTTCACCACGGAGCCTCAGTTTCGCCGCTGCGAGGCTCCGGCGCTCGCAGTTCACGCGCGTGCTCCTCTAGCACCCCCCGCCAAGGCTCGCCGGCAGTACACTTTCCGTCACAGGAACACGCTTTGCTGGCGGCGAAAATAATCCCACCAGACTCCTTTGCCCCTCCAACAGAGGGATGTCCTTGTCCTTTTCCTTTTCGTCATTTCAAGCGATTAAAAATCTCGATCTTCTCTCTAATCTTTTTTTTTTTGGACGCCCTCGGCTCGAGTTCAGGGCGTCCCGAGCTGAATAATGGCGTCAAATGACGGCAAGACGCCGCCCCCCCTTGACGGAAACGCTGTTGGCCGATACGACACCCTTCCACTAAGTGTCATGAAAATCAAGCCTGTAGTTTTTCCCGTAAAACGGCTGACGAACAAACCAACAAACCAACAGACCAACAAACCAACCAACAAACCACAGACCAACAAACAAAACTGACACCAGAACATCCTTGGCTGAGGAAACTAAATTATTCAGAGAAAAAAATCGGGGATCTGGAATTTTTTTTTTTTTTATAAAATATTTTTATTATTTTATTTAATGTTACAAAACAAAATGACCATGTTCACGTCTTGAAGTCATCCTGAGGCCTTAGTTTTGGTTTAAAATGACACAACATCATGTATGTGTTGCTTCTTTTGGGCTTGTTTTCATAGACCTGGTTGCTTATTTCTCTCAAATCTGGCAACAGAGTGGGCGCAGTGTCTAATAGTAGCATTAAGCTAACGAGAGGCTACGTTCAGACGTTCAGCGTGTAACGAGAGGCTACGTTCAGCTGGTGTAACGAGAGGCTACGTTCAGCGGTGTAACGAGAGTCTACGTTCAGCAGGTGTAACGAGAGCTACGTTCAGCTGGTGTAACGAGGCTACGTTCAGCTGGTGTAACGAGAGGCTACGTTCAGCTGGTGTAACGAGAGGCTACGTTCAGCTGGTGTAACGAGAGGCTACGTTCAGCCGGTGTAACGAGAGGCTACGTTCAGCCGGTGTAACGAGAGGCTACGTTCAGCCGGTGTAACGAGAGGCTACGTTCAGCGGTGTAACGAGAGGCTACGTTCAGCTGGTGTAACGAGAGGCTACGTTCAGGTGTAACGAGAGGCTACGTTCAGCGGGTGTAACAAGAGCTACGTTCAGCTGGTGTAACAAGAGGCTACGTTCAGCTGGTGACTCGGGAGTCGGACAGAGAACATGTCAGGAGTTTGGAAGTATTATAAAATTGAAAGCGAAGGCAGTGTAACAGCCAGATGCAATGTTTGCAAGGCGGAGGTTCCGCGTGGTGGAAAGAACAGAGCTACGTTCAACACGACCAATCTAATACAAACACCACAACAACGACGAGTACACAGCGGCCACTAAGGTAACGGCACTGAAACAACCGACACTTTCAGAGACTTTTAAAAGGAAAGAGAAACTGCCCCAGAACAGTGAAAAGGCCAAAGAAGAACAGCCAAGATAGCTGAATTCATCTCGTTGGATGACCAGCCGTTATCTGTGGTGGAGAACGTGGGGTTTAAGGGACGACTTGAATGCTTTTTTTTTCTCTTAATGCATTGCATAAAGATCGGATCGGGATAAATCGGTATCGGCAGATTGTCAAAATCAAATGATCGGAATCGGATCGGGAGCAAAAAAAGGTGATCGGGACATCCCTAAATAAGACACAAATAGTCCGTAGTCTTTGTTGCACGTCATTAATGACCTCTGTCAACATCTCTAAAAGATGGAGGGTTTGAGATTTTAAAGATAAACAAACATCAAGGAGGGACAAAAAACAAGAGCCCACATATTTGATATCTTCCAATTCTAGCTAAAGTAAAGACAAGTATGAATGGGATCCACTTCAAAATGTAATGAGTTCTTCTTTGTCTCCTTTTAAAACCTTCCACCAAGTTTCATTAAAATCTGGTCAGTGGTTTTTCTGTAATCCTGCCACAAACCAACAATAAAACCAAACAACTAAACGTCCTTGGTGAATGACTTTCTTCATATATAAATATTACTTAAACATAATACGATATAAAAATAGCAAATGGTTTGGCAGCAGGTGTTTGTTGACCCCCCCCCAACATGTGAGTAATGGTCTGGCTCCATCTGTGGATCGGTCCATGTGGACTGTTAACGAGGCCGGGGGGAGACAGGGAAACACACGGGGGGGCAATCATCTCCAGAAAACCCTCCAATGAGCAGCTCCAATGAACCCACATGGGGTTAATGATTGGGTGAAAGTGGGCAGACAGTCATCACCTTATCTCATGAATGTACGTTACTTCCTGTAGGTTATAAAACACATGTTGGCTTTAGGAGTCAGGGGAAACATGTATACGTGTCGTTAGCAGGCCTTTAAAGGTTGGTTAGACACATTTATAATTGATCAACAGTCCTTTCCATAAAGAGCTCTCCAAGTATTCGTCCAGATGATTTATGGTCAACAAAATGTGGGACTTCAGAAATCAGTGTTTCCTGTTTGCTACCGACGATTACGTTGGCTCACTATTCTAAGTCGATATAAGCTTGATATGGTTTTGTCGACCAAGTCTTTGGATGATATATAAAGTATATTCCTCTCCACAAGCAGCACCTTCAATCTTGTGTTTATCAGAAATGTGTTAAGAAGTTTATTAGAAATACATCAATAGTTTGCCTTTCAGAAAGCTTAGAGAACATCAACAATTGGCTAAAGACATCCTTGGAGACTAAGACATTGGGCTGTGATCTATAATAGGATTCATCTATAGACACAATCACCAGTTAAAGTGGACCTATCATGCTATATTTGAATAATATAGTGTAGGACCATACCTATATAAGGCATATTTATACTTTCTTCAAAATACCAAACAGATCATGCATTTTAGCCATGCCTCATTTTGCTCAATTTGACAATTTATAGCTCTGTTTTAGCAAGGCAGATTCAGTGAGAACAGCACCACCTACAGGCCTGGATATGTACTACAGCGTCTCCAGCGCTTTCGAACGGCAATGGCCGTGGCTGTCTCCTCCTGATTGGTGGAGTTGGCCCAATAGCCGTAGCGCCACCGTCCTGACGTCAGGACAGTGTTCAAATCTGGATCAGTTTTGATCAGATCCGTTGCAGCCCCTTTTTTAGAGATTTGGGTATGGAGGAAAATAGAGAGGGTTGTGTTTTTCTGACACTTGGTGAGTTCCCTGGAACACCGGGGACACATATTCATGTAGAAAAGACGTACACAAGTGCATTTTGCATGATAGGTCCACTTTAAGTAATTCTGCCTGGAAAAATGTCTTCTGTTTTTATCATGATCTTAAAGTCAATATCTTTGGGTTTACGACCCATTTTCCCTGCTGTAGGGATGCTCCGATCAATCGGCCGCCGATTGTTATCGGCCGATATTCACTCTCTGCCGATCGATCGGTGCTCTCTATAAAAGGCCGATCAGGAGAGCCGATCACATGACGTAAAATGCAAGCTCGCCAAAATGGCTTCACCGGTCTGGCAGTATTTGAAGGTGTCCGAAAATGACAATAAAATAGCGGTAAGCAACGTGTGTGAAGCAGAAATCCTGCAGCTCCACCCGCTGTGACGGACCGGTGAGCGGAGCAACACACCTAAGAGTTAGACCTAACACACTTAGCTATTTGATCTACCTCTGGAACAAGCTAACTATTATACATAGAGAGAGAGAGAGAGAGAGAGAGAGAGAAGAGAGAGAGGGGAGAGAGAGAGGGAGAGAGAGAGAGAGAGAGGAGAGAGAAGAGGGAGAAGAGGGAGAGAGAGAGAGAGAAGAGGAAGAGGAGAGAGAAGAGAGGAGAGAGAGAGAGAGAGAGAGAGAGAGAGAGAGAGAGAGGGAGAGAGAAGAGAGGAGGAGGAGAGAGAGAGAGAGAGAGAGAGAGAGAGAGAGAGAGAGGGGAGAGAGAGGAGAGAGGAGAGAGAGAGGAGAGAGAGAGGGAGAGAGAAGAGAGGAGAGAGAGAGGGAGAGAAGGGAGAGAGAGAGAGAGAGAGAGAGGAGAGAGAGAAGAGAGAGGAGAGAGAGAGAGGGAGAGAGAGAGAGAGAGGAGGGAGAGAGAGAGAGAGAGAGAGAGAGGGAGAGAGAGAGAGAGAGAGAGGGGAGAGAGAGAGGGAGAGAGAGAGAGAGAGAGAGGGAGAGAGAGAGGGAGAGAGAGGAGAGAGAGAGGGGGAGAGAGGAGAGAGGAGAGGAGAGAGAGAGAGAGAGAGAGAGAGAGAGAGAGAGAGAGAGAGAGAGAGAGAGAGAGAGCGCTTCCCTCATTTCTCCCGTGTTCTTCTCCAAAGTTAATGTAAACTTGATAATGAACTTCATTTGAATGTAATAATGATGTTGGTTGTTGTTTGTGGAAGCTCCAGTGACTGAGCATTAACTGAGTTTTAAACATCATTTCTTAAATGGAAGATCCCCATAGGCCCCGCCCACTCGATCGGATCGGCCGATACCGATTCCGGCGATCGGCCCCAAAATGCCGATCGGAGCATCCCTAGCTGCAACACAAACATTTCCAAAATTCAATAGAGTACTTCTCATCTTATCTTAGGGAATCAAATCTGACTGAATTTAGAAGACAATGAAATGTTTTCTGGACATTTTGTAGACCGAAACGGTTCATTCGGTTGCATCTCTAGCTCAGAAATGGTTGTATTCGTCCTCTGAAGGCAGACTGTGGTTTTGTGTGTAATTTAAACAGTTTCTTGGTTGGTTGTACTGTATGTAGCTAATCTGTGCTTTCCCAGAGAGTTTTCTGGATGACTCCCAGTCTGTGAGCCTCTGATGGGGGGGGGGGTGCTGGCGTGGAAATAAGAGACATTCGGTCTGTGGAGATCAGACTGAGATCACAGAGGAGTAATCAGGACGAGCCAGGGCACCGTGTTCCTCCCAGAATATAACACACAGATACAAACAGACTGAACCATCACCAGGTTGTTAGATATCAGACGCCACAGTGGGAGACGCTGTGGGGCTCATTTGGATGGAGGACACTTCATTTGGATAATCAAATTGTTGGAAGAGTATTTGTTTTTTTACAAAAAGCCTTTTATTTGAAACTCAACGATTCAACTCCCTTTGTCTTTAGATGTTTAACAGATCAGTCATGGAGTCAAATGAAGACTCCTGGACATATTCTCTATCATTTAGTTTACTTATATCAGGGTCTATGCAGGAAGTCAAATGTAAGACCTTTTAAGACCTTTTCCATACATTTTAAGACCTCATCGCCTCTTATGGCGCATTTCCACTACACGGCCTCGCTCGCCTCGCTCGGTATGGCTAGGCCTCGTTAGGACTGGCTCACTTTATGGCGCATTTCCATTACAGTTTAGGAACTGGGGTAGTAACTATAGTAACGCAGTGTAGGCGGAGCCGTGACGTCATCTTCAATGAGAACCCCAGAAAAACAACACAGCCGTTAGCTGTTAGCACTCAGAGCTCACAGCTCCTCATATCTGTTCAGAAACTGGACAAAAGTTAAACAAGTACAAACCACAGACTGCCTGTGTCATGGAATACAGTCGCTGCTTTATTTATGTCTGTGTAGGCCGTTGTTGTGAGTGTGGACGGTCGGAGCATATACTGCGTTAGCTTAGCCGATCTCCATTTAGAAAACACGCATTTTAAAAGGTTTTTCGCCTGCCGTCTGTCTGCAGACTTGTCAAAGCATTAATTCATGGTTTTTACTAACCGGTATCAGTATGTTGTTACTTCGGCATTTAGAAACGTGTATTACAATTAAATCACGGTCAAATATGTCCATCTTGTTGTAGTTGTAGCCCCCTTGCCAGCGACGCTCTCTCTAGTTTAGCATACTCAGCCCGACTCAGCCTCGTTGTCTCTGGCCTAGACCCACGATTTTATGAGGCCAGAAAAACTGTGAATTAGGACCCGCCGGCCGTACTACCAGTGGAAACGCAACCAAAGACGGGCCGCTGACGTCACAGCCCTCTTAAACCGTGCTCCGCGCTGTAGTGGAGATGCGCCATTGGAGTTCTAACCGGTTACCTTGGCGACACACTTTACCTCACATTGACTATATACAGTATTGATTGTCCTTCCTCCTTATCTTCCAACCATTTGGACGCAAACTTGCATTTCCCCATAACCATGTTGTTTAACAACCGGCGTAAACGGACCTTCGCGCGCTATCAAGCAGTGAGCGTGAGATGTCCTGTTCAGATGACGTCAGATCCAACGGGATGCCATAAATAAACTACACAGAATCACACTACACACCTACGCAATGATTACATTCAGGCAGACTGTAGAATACAACCTCTTTGGACAATTTATATACTTATTGAAAACAAGCTACAAAATGTGACACCTTGGAAAATGCTGTTTAATACTTTTTAATAGCATTAATTTTCGCTAAATTGATTGATCAACTTTTAATACTTTTTAAGACCCCGCGACACCCTGTGTTTGTATGTATGGAATATTGCAGCATATTTTATATCAATTATCTGTTAAGTACGGTGGTCGACAGATGCAAACGCGTCAAAAACTCAATTAGGAGAAACGCCATAGAGTTTCAGAAACTACGCAAATATAGAAACACAAATTTGCCAAAACACATGCAAGGGAAGGAACATCTTCAACAACTTGAGTGAAATGTTATACTTTATTGAGAGGGCTGAGAAACAAAGGATTCTGGGAACTGATATTTGATCCTACATCATGTGGCATTTTTTTAAGTCTGTTAAAAGGTGTGTGACACAGCGATACCTACAGTACAAGATATCTAGAAAACTCAAGAACATTTGAGTTGACTTTTGTCATGGAGTATATGTTTACAAACATTAAACAGTTTCATGTTTCTGTTAGGTAACTACTTAATCGCTGCACCTGTATGAACTGTGGAGACTTTAATGTATATACGGTTTATTTATATACTGTATGTTGTCAGCACTTTCCATCCGTCAGACAGCAAGGCATCGTGGGAGAGGAGAGTTGACAGGGGTCAGAGGTCAACACACACACACACACACACGACTGTCACTGTACACCCTGTTGACCAGCTGTCAATCACTGTCAGTTTCAGAGGTCAGAGTTCAGAGGGATAAACCGTGTTTCCTGTCTGTCCATGGACACGTTAAATCTCACCTCTAGTGTGTGTGTGTGTGTGTGTGTGTGTGTGTGTGGTGTGTGTGTGTGTGGTGTGTGTGTGTGTGTGTGTGTGAGTGGATGTGTGTGTGGGGGCTGATATTCCAGAAATATCTCTCCATGATTTTCCCAACAGGAACTTCCCAGAACGGTTGTGAACAGCAGCTGTCAGATTCCTGAATGTTACGTCAGATGCAAGTTGTATCACTTCCTGTTCCCTAATCTGGAGGTCAATGGTTTTCTGAATGTGTTTTTGGTTGTTAACCTGAATAAAGTCTGTTGTTAACACAAGCTGAAAATATTTTTTTAATCTACGACATAAAATACGTTGAATTTAAAAACAGCGGTTGCTAACAAGTGTCTAAATGGGACGACTAAACGTCATCACGCCCAACATTAGCCTCCTTTAGCTTAGCGGTGGTGACGTGAAGTCATGTGACCGTGCTGTAGTTCCTTTATAGCCCAACATTAGCCACCTTTAGCTTAGCGGTGGTGACGTGAAGTCATGTGACCGTGCTGTAGTTCCTTTATAGCCCAACATTAGCCTCCTTTAGCTTAGCATGGTGACGTGAAGTCATGTGACCGTGCTGTAGTTCCTTTAGAGCCCAACATTAGCTACCTTTAGCTTAGCGGTGGTGACGTGAAGTCATGTGACCATGCTGTAGTTCCTTTATAGCCCAACATTAGCACCTTTAGCTTAGCGGTGGTGACGTGAAGTCATGTGACCGTGCTGTAGTTCCTTTATAGCCGACATTAGCCCCTTTAGCTTAGCAGTGGTGACGTGAAGTCATGTGACCGTGCTGTAGTTCCTTTAGAGCCCAACATTAGCCACCTTTAGCTTAGCGGTGGTGACGTGAAGTCATGTGACCGTGCTGTAGTTCCTTTATAGCCCAACATTAGCCACCTTTAGCTTAGCGGTGGTGACGTGAAGTCATGTGACCGTGCTGTAGTTCCTTTAGAGCCCAACATTAGCCACCTTTAGCTTAGCGGTGGTGAAGTGAAGTCATGTGACCGTGCTGTAGTTCCTTTATAGCCCAACATTAGCCACCTTTAGCTTAGCGGTGGTGACGTGAAGTCATGTGACCGTGCTGTAGTTCCTTTAGAGCCAACATTAGCCACCTTTAGCTTAGCGGTGGTGACGTGAAGTCATGTGACCGTGCTGTAGTTCCTTTATAGCCCAACATTAGCCACCTTTAGCTTGCGGTGGTGACGTGAAGTCATGTGACCGTGCTGTAGTTCCTTTATAGCCCGACATTAGCCTCCTTTAGCTTAGCAGTGGTGACGTGAAGTCATGTGACCGTGCTGTAGTTCCTTTAGAGCCCAACATTAGCCACCTTTAGCTTAGCGGTGGTGACGTGAAGTCATGTGACCGTGCTGTAGTTCCTTTAGAGCCCAACATTAGCCACCTTTAGCTTAGCGGTGGTGACGTGAAGTCATGTGACCGTGCTGTAGTTCCTTTATAGCCCAACATTAGCCACTTTAGCTTAGCGGTGGTGACGTGAAGTCATGTGACCGTGCTGTAGTTCCTTTATAGCCGACATTAGCCTCCTTTAGCTTAGCAGTGGTGACGTGAAGTCATGTGACCGTGCTGTAGTTCCTTTAGAGCCCAACATTAGCCACCTTTAGCTTAGCGGTGGTGACGTGAAGTCATGTGACCGTGCTGTAGTTCCTTTATAGCCCAACATTAGCCACCTTTAGCTTAGCGGTGGTGACGTGAAGTCATGTGACCGTGCTGTAGTTCCTTTAGAGCCCAACATTAGCCACCTTTAGCTTAGCGGTGTGACGTGAAGTCATGTGACCGTGCTGTAGTTCCTTTATAGCCCAACATTAGCCACCTTTAGCTTAGCGGTGGTGACGTGAAGTCATGTGACCGTGCTGTAGTTCCTTTAGAGCCCAACATTAGCCACCTTTAGCTTAGCGGTGGTGACGTGAAGTCATGTGACCGTGCTGTAGTTCCTTTATAGCCCAACATTAGCCACCTTTAGCTTAGCGGTGGTGACGTGAAGTTGTGACCGTGCTGTAGTTCCTTTATAGCCCGACATTAGCCTCCTTTAGCTTAGCAGTGGTGACGTGAAGTCATGTGACCGTGCTGTAGTTCCTTTAAGCCCAACATTAGCCACCTTTAGCTTAGCGGTGGTGACGTGAAGTCATGTGACCGTGCTGTAGTTCCTTTATAGCCCAACATTAGCCTCCTTTAGCTTAGCAGTGACGTGAAGTCATGTGACCGTGCTGTAGTTCCTTATAGCCCAACATTAGCCTCCTTTCTTAGCAGTGGTGACGTGAAGTCATGTGACCGTGCTGTAGTTCCTTTATAGCCCAACATTAGCCACCTTTAGCTTAGCGGTGGTGACGTGAAGTCATGTGACCGTGCTGTAGTTCCTTTATAGACCAACATTAGCCTCCTTTAGCTTAGCGGTGGTGACGTGAAGTCATGTGACCGTGCTGTAGTTCCTTTATAGCCCCATTAGCCGCCTTTAGCTTAGCGGTGGTGACGTGAAGTCATGTGACCGTGCTGTAGTTCCTTTATAGCCCAACATTAGCCTCCTTTAGCTTAGCGTGGTGACGTGAAGTCATGTAACCGTGCTGTAGTTCCTTTATAGCCCAACATTAGCCGCCTTTAGCTTAGCGTGGTGACGTGAAGTCATGTGACCGTGCTGTAGTTCCTTTATAGCCAACATTAGCCTCCTTTAGCTTAGCGGTGGTGACGTGAAGTCATGTAACCGTGCTGTAGTTCCTTTATAGCCCAACATTAGCCGCCTTTAGCTTAGCGGTGGTGACGTGAAGTCATGTGACCGTGCTGTAGTTCCTTTATAGCCCAACATAGCCTCCTTTAGCTTAGCGGTGTGACGTGAATCATGTGACCGTGCTGTAGTTCCTTTGGCCCAACATTAGCCGCCTTTAGCTTAGCGGTGGTGACGTGAAGTCATGTGACCGTGCTGTAGTTCCTTTATAGCCCAACATTAGCCACCTTTAGCTTAGCGGTGGTGACGTGAAGTCATGTGACCGTGCTGTAGTTCCTTTATAGCCCACATTAGCCGCCTTTAGCTTAGCGGTGGTGACGTGAAGTCATGTGACCGTGCTGTAGTTCCTTTATAGCCCACATTAGCCACCTTTAGCTTAGCGGTGGTGACGTGAAGTCATGTGACCGTGCTGTAGTTCCTTTATAGCCCAACATTAGCCACCTTTAGCTTAGCGTGGTGACGTGAATCATGTGACCGGCTGTAGTTCCTGTATATATATCCAATATGTGGAGATTATCTGCTGAACAAAACGTTTAGTACGTTTGAGATTATTTTCTTCAATAATTCCAAAACCATTGTAAAAATCCCATTGAACCAGAGATGCTGCCTTCAGGGTCCTCTACACAGAAATACTGCACCACTCTATAGGTCTAGTTTAGCGTTACTTTGACAAATTGACAGGAGGAGCAAAACCAAACCTTCATGTTAATGGCCTCCTTCATGTATTCAGACACATTTAAATGTATTTAAAACCACAGCATGAATCCTGGGTCAAAGTGAGATTAGCTTTAGCGTGAGCTCAGGACAGCTGCACCTCCCTCACCTGTCAGACACCCCTGAGGGCTTTAACGCCCCCGATGCTTCACACACTTTAGTCACGTGTGTGTGTGTGTGTGTGTGTTGTGTGTGTGTGTGTGTGTGTGTGTGTTTTCTTAAAAATGACAAGCGTAGGTTCATTTGCATATCGCTCTTAGGCCCTCTGCAGCTCTGTAACACGATTGGACGCCTCCACGGTGTGTGTGTGCAGCATGGAGAATCAGATTATCCACACACTCAAACACACACACACACACACTCAACACACACACACTCACACACACACACTCAACACACACACCACACTCTGCCTATCCTCTCACTCCCCCTGCTGGTGGCTGAGGATAACTGCAGCCTCAAAAAAAGGCACACTCAGCTCCCTAAAGCGAAAACTGACACATTTTAGACGCTTCAGGAAGTCCGAGTCCAGCTGAAAATTACCCATGATGCATTGGGGCAGGCAGTGCAGACAGACAGTGATTGACAAAGCCTGAGGGGGAGAAAGAGAGACAGACAGGGAGGCCTAGAAAGTGAACAAAAGAGAGGGAGGGAAGTGAATCATGTTCTTAATGGACTGCTGAGTGACTGACCTTGATTCCTAATGGACACACACACACACACAAACACACACACACAAACACACACACACACACACTGCGTTGACTTCCATTCATTCCCCCGAAGGCTCGGCCTAACCTGAACCTAAACCCTAGAGAGAGAAACGGCTGCAAACAGGAAGACCAGTGACCGCAGATAATCAATAACACGGTGTTTTCTGAACCACATAAAATGCATTTAATAAATGTTCCACTATCATAATGAAAGTGTGATGGAAAGGGTAGAGAGTGGAGAGTGGCAATTTCTTAATTTTTGAGAGATTTGTATCCACGGTTACACAGTTTTCTATGAGCTTCATGGGAAAATATCCAGAATTTGGGGGATTTGTTTTCCTTTGCCTGCAATTCGTTACGCTCAAGAGCTGTTTGAACATTAAAGCACGGACTGGAGTCACAGCAGAGACACTACAAACTCATCTCAACCTGAAAATGAGCAGAAATAATCCTCTTTAAATGCAAAGGTCGTCCTCTTGCCTCCACCTGAAAGCCTCAGCGGGCCTCAGGTGGGCAGAGAACACTTTACACACAGAAATACTACGACGATGAGAAACAGAAATCAATATAACATAGGGCTGTGCGATTATGGCAAAAATCATAATCACGATTATTTTTTGGTCATATATTGATTATTAAAAACGATTATTCATTTACTTTGAAAACATCCATTTATTGAAAAATAAAATTGGAACAGTATGTTTTTAACAGTTGATTACCCTGAACTCAAAGTATAATTCACTGAAAAACCAATAAAAAAAAATATTAAAAAAAAAAATAATTAAATTTTTTTTTTTTTTTAATAAAAATAATAATCGTTTTATTTCGATTACGTTGTTTTCGTAATCGTTGCAAGCCAAATCGAGATTAAAATACGATTAATTGCACAGCCCTAATATAACATGTGAAAACGTCAAAAATGAACTAGGGGACGGAGCAGCAGACAGAAAGCAGAAACTCGGCTCCTCAAACTCTAATCCTAATCCCAAGGCCTCGCTCACATGGATTAAAATAAACGCGCTGCCCTTTGTCAGTCTGCAGCTCCCGAACCGACGTCTCCAGAGAAACGCCGCGCCAAAGACCTGAACTGTGCACATATCATATAACACGACTCACACATTCAGGAAGCCAGCAGGGGAGGCAGGACGAGCAGAACGAAGTGTCAGATATGAGATCACATGAACTGCACATTTCTTCCCCAAAAGAGTCCAAACATGAAATAAATTAAACTTACAAAGATTTTAAAACTGAGAAAAGCTGCAAATAGTCAAAAATGAAGATGATTTTCTGTCATTGAACATCTCATTTAGATTATATGCATTTCATATTTGCAAGATCTTGTGTACTTGAAAGTGTGTTGGAAAAAAAGAGCCTTATTTTACTTAGAAACAAACTTTAAAGATTTAAAAAGTGTTCCTTCAAATAAACACAAACTTCCTGCTCTGACCCTCAGAGGTGAGAGGGGGACGAACACATTTCAGTTTGTTGCTCACATTTTGCATAAAGTTGACCCCGTTGACCCCGCCTCTCAATACAAATACATATAATGTACATTAACTGTGTTTGACTCGACGTGCGAAAGAGGTTTAAAATAGACTTTGAGTCCAAGGACAGACTGAGGAAATTAAGTTTCCCTCGTCTACTCTGAGGAGAGTTATCTTAAAGCTGCAGCTGGCACACACACACACACATGCGCGCACACACACACACACACACATGCGCGCACACACACACACACACACACACACACATCTGTGAGCTTCTTAAGGACAATCATGGATGAAACAGATCAGAGAAACTCGTGAAAAATATAAAAATATATTTTTATTCTCTGCAGGTTTCACACTGTTGGACTACACACACGCTGTGACATAGTGTGTGTGTGTGTGTGTGTGTGTGTGTGTGTGTGTGTGTGTGTGTTAATAAGTGTTTTGTAGCAGTGGGTCCATGCTGGGTTTATCCAAGTAGAAAATTAGTGTGTGAGTTTGATGCCAGCAGCTTGTCGGTCCACCTGGACGCTGCCCAGGGCTGTGTGTGTGTGTGTGTGTGTGTGTGTGTGTGTGTGTGTGTGTGTGTGTGTTTCCTGATGAAAGACTTGAGTTAAATCTGTTATTTTGTGTCTTTTTTAATCAATGGCTCCTTATTATAATGACTTTTCACTAACCAGCTGCAGCTATAGAGAGTGATAAATACATTCAATATTATTTATATATAAGTACTTTTACTTTTTGACACAACTATGGAACACTCGCGCTCCTATTGGCTGGCTCTCAACACATTGTACGTGATAGGCTAAGGGCACATCTCTGTAACATTCAGGTGTCCACGTACCTTTGGTCACTTTGAAGCAAAAGCTACTCACTCACATACTGGTCTAAAAACAATAGCAATTAGTTTACTTTCCGTATCCGTTAGCCCTAAAACACACATTTTGGATGGATTAATTCAGTAGTGACACACACGCAGCGACACACACACACACACACACACACACACACACACACACACACACACACACACACACACACACACACACACACACACACACAACACACACACACACACACACACACACACACACACACACACACCACACACACACACACACACACACACACACACACACACACACACACACACACACACACACACACACACACACACACACACACACACACAGTCAGCAGTTTGTTTCACAGCATCATGGTGGAGAGAGTAGAATGTGTCAGAGACGATAGGGATAATACATTAAGCATGACATACACACACACACACACACACACACACACACACACACACACACACACACAGTCACACACACACACACACACACACATACACACAGTCACACACACACACACACACACACACACACACACAGTCACGAACGACACACTGTCACACACTGTCACACACACACAGGTCTGCTTCAGTAATCCTGAAGACAAAGATGAGCAGAGTTCTGACATCAGCACCTATTAAAGGACAGCATGTGTGTGTGTGTGTGTGTGTGTGTGTGTGTGTGTGTGTGTGTGTGTGTGTGTGTGTGGTTTGTGATGCTGAGTGTCTTAAGTGTGTGTTTGAGCCATTTTCTCTGCTTCAGTAAAGTCAAAAGCTTAAAACGGCAGGATGATGTCATGCTGTAAGACACACACACACACACACACACACACGTCACACACACACACAGTCACACACACACACAGTCACACACACACACACACACACACACACACACACACACACACACACACACACACACACACACACCACACACACCACACACACACACACACACACACACACACACACACACACACACACACATTTAAAAGCATGATTTTTTTTAAATGTGCTTAAACTCACGACTATTTTCACACTTTATATATAAAAATACTAATTATTGAATACATTTATGAGCCTTTAATGTCCAAAATGTTTAAATAATTATCAAAATGATCTTGTTTGTCCGACTAACAGTTGAATTTTTTTTCCAGAAATACTTGTGTAGTACTTTTATTTGTTGATCTATTATTTACCTGCTGTCTATTAATACCCCCCCGCTGCCTCTCTCCGTGAGTAACTCTCCGTACTCAGAGTTTTTCCCGCTCTGAGTATTTAACATGTTAATATATTCATATTTTCCCGCCCCCCGCTGAGCGCTCGGTACACCTGAGGATTGTTTTATTATCAGTTATTACATGGCTTAGTTGAATACACGTGACACGTTGTTAATCCAGAACAGACAGACCGCTGTCAAGCACTTATTGACCGTTGTTAAGGACGCTCACATCTGCAGAAAGAAGTCCGGTCGATTTAACTGTATATAGTAGGGCTGTGCAATTAATCGTATTTTAATCTCGATTATGATTTTGGCTTGCAACGATTACGAAAACAACATAATCGAAATAAACGATTATTATTTTTATTAAAAAAATATATATATGTGATTTTTTTTTTTTTTATATATTTTTTTATTGTTTTTTCAGTTGAATTATACTTTAAGTTCAGGGTAATCAACTGTTAAAAACATACTGTTCCAATTTTATTTTTCAATAAATGGATGTTTTCAAAGTAATAATCGTTTTTAATAATCGTGATATCAATTATTGACCAAATAATCGTGATTATGATTTTTGCCATAATCGCACAGCCCTAGTATACAGTTTGGCCGACAAGACAAGAGGGACAAGAAAACAGCGGAGAAGTAACAGGGCAGAAACCCTCCTTTTTTACGCAGCGGTCCAGACATAGACATCAAACGGCGACACATATTCAGTGTGCAGTTCCTTTGGCATTAGGGCAGGGATATCTAGATACTTCCCAAGGTTTGACATAATGAATTGTGCTACTTTTAAAGCAAGCAGCGATGTTTTCAAATCTGTAATCAAAAAGGTCCGCAAAAATGCTATCGAAGCACTTCCTGCCGTTGCTACGTTAGTTCAAACGGTAACAACGGACTATTTCTCTTAGCGGATGCATGTCATTTTAAATAAATAATAGCGTACTATTTATATTTTTCTTAGTTTTATATATTTTATTAATGTGTGTTATTATATTTTAAGTGTTATTTCTTTTATTTTGATGTTTTTTTAAAGATGTCTTATACCTTGACAAGTACTCTATAAATGTAATTGTAATGTCTATTTTATTTTTGTTGTATTATTAGTATTTTATGATCATTTTATTATTATTAATATTATTAATAATCAAGAATTTTTCACTTTTTTCTGACATTTCATAGAGTAGCCTTAACAATTAATGGAAAAAAAATTAATATAAATCAAATATTGCAATTACAATATGTCCGCTTTAATCTGAATAAAAAAAGCTTTATTTATCGTAAAAGAAAAACTGGTTAAATGCAGATTAAAGGTGAATTATTCTACATTTAAAGCTTGCGTTTGCAGCCATACGAAGAGTTGTGTCTCTCCAGGAAACAAGCCAGAGGAATGTTTCTGCTTCCTGGAAACCCTTGGATGTATTCTCTTATTTCCCCGTCAGGTAAGAAACAACATTTGAAGTCTGGAGGCAGAAACATCCACTGACTGAGTCCTCGTTCTGCTCCGCTCTCTGTTTGTAGTTTTATAAACGTGAGCTAAAAATGGTTTCCGACTTTGACACCGGCAGCAAAGCAGAGAAACTGTGTGTGAGGACGCGTCTGTTTGTTCATCCATCTGAACATCGTTTGTTCTCGTTTGGTGACACTATTATTGCTAGATTACAAAGAGAACTGTGCAAATACATGTCTTATGAATCATGTTTAAAATCTACTTTCTGCACACTGGACTGAACGTGTCTCAAATCTCTAAATCAGGACTCCAAGTAAAGATTATTTTCACACTTCTTGGATAAAATGCTCAATATTGAATCGTTTTATTGGTCTGTAAGGTCAATTTATGTTAAAATAACATATCTAAAGCCCAAGATCACATTTTCAAGTATGTTGTTCTTTCCCAACCACATCACCAAACCCAAAGATATTTAATATTAAATGACTTAATCCAGAAAGCATAGTTTTATTGAAATTCAAGTTGTGAAATCCATCAATAGGGGCAAATATATGACTGTTTTCACACTTCTTATGATCTAATGCTCTTTATTTAATCAATGTTTTGGTCTATAATGTCAAAAATGATATATATATTACTCATGGAAAGTACCTAAAATTGTATACTTACTTAATGTACATGTATTACATTATTTACCACATAAATCAATGTCATACATAAAGTACTACACTTCAGCATTATACCACACAGTTCAAATCTCAATGGAGGAAACGTTAGTAACGGTTTTAACGGTTGTACATTAACACACCTGACCCTGCAGCGTCACACACAGAGGGGTCACACACACACAGGAAAACAACGTCTGCAACCCACGTAAGGTGGTCGTCACACACACACACAGCAGACCCCTCGGTTGTTGCCCAGCAGCACCAACCGTTATGTTTTTTCCCCACCGTTAGTCAGCCGTTGGTCAGCCGTTAGTTAGCCGTTGGTTAGCGTTCATGATAAAGCACGTTACCAGCCGGTAGCGTGAAATCACCGTAACGTCACTGTAACCTCACCCGTTGCGTCAGATTAACACACACACACGCACACACACACTCTCACACACAACGGTATCAGTTACCAACTTTCACTGATTCCACCGTCTGCGCTCTACCGGAGGCGCCAATTCACGCTTTGCATGGGAGATAATTAGCAACACACACACATATATAAAACACACACACATTCAGGTTTACAGACACACACACACACACACACACACACACACACACACACACCACACACACACCACACACACTCTCTCGCCGGTGGTCGGTATGACCTGCTCGCGCTGGTCTTACCTCCCTCCTGGTCCGGTTGGAGACAGGCCGGGATGTTTTTCTTCCAGCCGGGCATGATGCACCTCAGGGCGGTTAGGGTCCAGGGCGGCCGGCTAGCAGAACCACAGCAGCGGCAACATGCTAGTTAGCTTCTTTAGCTTCCAATGCTACATCCACTAACACCGCCACCTCCCCCTGCACTGTCTCTCTCTCTCTCTCTCTCTCTCTCTCTCTCTCTCTCTCTCTCTCTCTCTCTCTCTCTCTCTCTCTCTCTCTCTCTCTCGCTCTCTCTCGCTCTCTCTCTCTCGCTCTCTGTACTCACGCACGCAAACCCCTCTCTCTCTCCCCCCTTTTCTTCACTTTATGAATGTCTCTCTACTCCCTCCCCCCTTTGGGTAACTCTACCCGGAGCAGTGGTCTCAGTCAGGAGGGAGGGGAGAGAGTGACGTGATGACCGTGAAGGAGCTCCAACGAGTTTCCATTCATACCTTCACCTTTTTTATTGATGTTGTATTGTATGCATTATGATGCTTTATGGCTTTATGGCTGCACGCTGTGGAACCAACTTGTGTTGATTATGGAGGCAGTGTCCACACATGGTCTGAAGACTTTCCTCTTTAGTACAGCGTACGGTTAGGACTGGTTTTAAACTCCCTTTTAAACATCCTAATGGACCCTTCATTTATGGAATTGTAATGATTGTATTCTAACTGTATTTGTGTCATTGTGTAGTGTGTACCCACTCATTGGTATTTTCACATGTATCATTCAGTTTGTTGATTTGTGAAGCCCTCTGAGACAAATGTGATTTGTGATATTGGGCTATATATACATTTGACTTGAATGTACATGATTGGCTTTTCCCAAAAATGTGGGGAAAACAAAAGATTGTTGGAAAGGAACCCAAACGTTGGAATGGAACCCAAATGTTGGAAAGGAACCCAAACGTTGGAAAGGAACCCAAACATTGGAAAGGAACCTTAACGTACCAAAACGTTGGAATGGAACCGAAATTTGGAAAGGAACTTTAACGTACCAAAACGTTGGAGTGGAACCCGGACGTTGGAATGGGACCTGAAATTTGGAAAGGAACCCAAACGTTGAAAAGGAACCCAAACGTTGGAATGGAACCCAAACGTTGGATAGGAACCCAAACGTTGGAATGGAAACCAAGCAAACGTTGGAATGGAACCCAAATGTTGGATAGGAACCCAAACGTTGGAATGGAACCAAGCCAAACGTTGGAATGGAACCCAAATGTTGGATAGGAACCCAAACGTTGGAATGGAACGAAGCCAAACGTTGGAATGGAACCCAAACGTTGGATAGGAACCCAAACGTTGGAATGGAACCAAGCCAAACGTTGGAATGGAACCCAAACGTTGGAATGGACCCAAATGTTGGAATGGAACCCAAACGTTGGAATGGAACCCAAACGTTGGAATGGAACCCAAATGTTGGAAAGGAACCCAAACGTTGGAATGGAACCCAAACGTTGAAATGGAACCCGAACGTTGGAAAGGAACCCAAATGTTGGAATGGAATCCAAAATTTGGAAAGGAACCCAAACGTTGAAAAGGAACCCGAACGTTGGAAAGGAACCCAAACGTTGAAAAGGAACCCGAACGTTGGAAAGGAACCCAAACGTTGGAATGGAACCCAAACGTTGAAATGGAACCCGAACGTTGGAAAGGAACCCAAATGTTGGAATGGAACCCAAACGTTGGAAAGGAACCCAAATGTTGGAATGGAATCCAAATTTGGAAAGGAACCCAAACGTTGAAAAGGAACCCGAACGTTGGAAAGGAACCCAACGTTGAAAAGGAACCCAAACGTTGAAAAGGAACCCAACGTTGAAAGGAACCCAAGCGTTGGATAGGAACCCAAACGTTGGAAAGGAACCCAAGCGTTGGATAGGAACACAAACGTTGGAATGGAACCAACCCAACCTCAACATACCCAAATGTTGGAGTGGAACCCTGGTTTAGCAGTGACAAACAAACATCTCAGTTTCTGTTAATTAGCAATCGACAGGCCTGTGTTTCAGTAAAGAGCCTGCAGACATGTTAACCTGGAAACCCCCCCCCCCCCCCACACAACACACACACACACACACTCACAGGTATTTGCGGTGTGTTCCTGTCCTGACTCGCCTCTGAGGAATTCAGCCCCCCTCCTAGTCGCAGTTAAAGATTAAGGGGGATTCTGCTGGATGTC